>QNGE01001844.1:37031-114985 GCA_008508345.1 Paragonimus westermani
TATTGGAGAAACCAACACAATACTTAAGCGTCTTAGCACGACAAGAAACGGAAACACTCATTTGCACACCATACTCTTCTGAGGATACTCCAGTCGCTCTAGACACCATGTATCAGTTGCGTCGTGTAGCGAAAGCCATTATATGTCATTCTACCCTCCAACGATCCATCCCGTATCTCTGTCGTATTTATCACGCGATTATCTCGATCCATGCTGCTACTGAATAGTGGTGTGAGTAGTATGGTGCCACCGTCTATCCGCACTACAGTTGTTTTTGACTCAAGCTGGTCAGCTGACAGATCATGAACAGGATTTGCAGCGTCGCAGCCTGCTTCATTTGGTTTTTTCTTCTTACTGTGGATATTCGCGAATTTCTTCGGATAAGTGTTTTCTGTCAGCGCTCTTCCAATAAACCTATCTCCTTCCTATGGCCGGCCTACTGTGCATTAGTTTTTGGGTGTTTGAACTAAAATTCTCGTTAATCCCCATTTGTAGCTAATCTTTAGCCACTTAGAGAATTGCACACATTTTCCGCTTAATACAGGCTTACCATCAACAGACGGTTGCAAATTACGTACTGACGCTTGGCAAGAGGAATGTCTATGATAGGAAAGCACTTAATTAATGCCACTTCATAAGAGAAAGTGCGGTACGCGTCACTTGAGTTCAGTGCACTCCAAAATAAAGGAAGACACTGATCAACAAAAGTTGGCATATCATCTACACACCGTTCGTAAAGATGGACAGGAGATTTGCATGCACAAGAAACGCTAACCTACACGTTCTCTGTAATCTGAAACTTATTGCATAACTCATGTTTGTGCACTTTTTGCTGGGCGCGGTTCACATGAAGTTCGCTGGGGTGACCTTCATGATTGATGTAAGTCCTAGATAATCTTGGTTAGTCTGTCAGTAGTTAACTTTATCAAAGCATCACTTCGCGCATACTAACTTCGATCGGTAGCACAACTCAGTGATTTTTTGATCAGAGGACTAGAAATTCAACACTAACTCCGGATGGACCGGAAGAAATTAAACTGCAAAATTCTGAAGTTCACCAATCGGAACTAACGGGCTAAATACATACGTAAACACAACATTCTAGTTAAGAAAAGAATTTATCGCCGAGGGCAGCTACACATTTTGAGTCCAAATGTTGCGCGATCAGCTTGACTGACCTCAAGGGGAACTAGTGAAAAATAAGGCTAGAGATATCCGTTGAACTAAAAACTGGCGGGTCCATGAAAGAAAGAAACAAGTGTTTGATACGTCTAACAAAAATGATTATTAGCGACTGATGTTGTACTTAACAGATCATAAGCCACACGATTGACTAAAGCAAGTGCTTTTTCTGAACGCCGAAATCTATACGAAAATTACATCCGCAAGCCTTGAAATGGAGGGAAGCACGCCCCAATAATCAAACTTGAACCATTTGATGTATCCGTCGTAAATATAGGACCAATGCCCAGTTCGTCACTACCAACTTGCCTTGTCAGCAGCGGTTAATACAAATGATGTGTAAGTGCAAATATTCTGAACAAAATTTACAACTGCAGTAGTCCAATTTGTTAAATGAATGCTAATAATTCCTCACGGAAAGAAGAGAACACACGGTTAACAAACGTGTTTCACCGTTTAGCACAACAACACTGTATGAGGCTTTGGATTTACAATACCTGTACGAAGGAACTAAGAGTTCGATTAATAACACCTCAAACTGTAGCTGCGTCTTGTTAAGCTAAGCAGTGGTCGACAACCTGTGTCACCAAACTGATTAATAACCTGAACACCTCTTAGTTGGCTCATTGAAGGTGGTTACATTATTCTAACAGAGAAGTCCTGATAATCGGTTTTAGATTGAAATGAACGAGAGCAATTCTGCCTACTCTGCTGTCGAAACCATCCGACGACTTGCGAATTTTACACTGTATAGAGCCTCAGCGCTGAATATGATTAATCGGGTATTTCTGTTGCACAAGTAATTAGATAGCGATTTCCATGCTCACTTCCCAGTGACGACGACCACATTACAAATTTGTCTCCAAAAGAGGTTAAGCTTGGCCGGTGAACTCTAAAAATATTTAAACCACAGTTTGTCGATTTCCGTAGAAGATTAATAGTAAATAATCATATCCGAGCGCCGAAGCCGCAACTGAATGTATTTTTTCAATGTGTAAACTGTCATTCTTTCTGGAAGCAGGGGCAGGGTACAAGCATACAACCCGCACTGTTTCTATATCGTTTGGCCTGCCTGTTTTAATATACAATGGAATGCATGGCATTTGCTGCTTGAAGTGGTTCGAATTAAAACAACATATTACTCGTGATTTTTTCGTATAAACATTTGTTTCACCAAAACAATATAAAGGAAGGTGTTGTCGTGACCTAGGCACAAATTTTATTTCGCCAGTAAAAATGAATTCATCTGTATGGTAAAGTCCGATAACAGGCAACATATGCGCCGTTTTCAGCTGTAGGCAACAAACTTTCACCTATGAAACTGCCAGCAGTTAGCACTAATCCGAGATTATTTTATAGTTAGATGTCAGTGAGAATGCAGAGTTTGAATTTTTTAACAAATATGATATGTTTCAAACTCGGAAGCAAACTCTGAGGTTATTATTTTCAAACATAAGAACAGCTACATCACCTGAATGAGGACAAGCTTGGTAGTGTCAAACTTAGTAGAATACAGCAACCCAGAGTCCAGCATTTTACACCCAAATGTTATGTCACGTCCATTTATTTACTTACTGCTTCTATGTCGTCTCATATCACATTTCGAGTGGCGTGTTAAAGTTGGGTTTGTAGCAGATGTTTATTAGATGTATATAAGGTTACTTCAGTTTAAAGACGTTCGATAATAGCCTGCGAGTTACACCCAAACATACGACGTATTATTCTATCGATATGGTCGAGGTTTATAAAGATCATTCATATTTCACCTATTAATCTACCGCTTACACTCGAAGCAAATTGGTCCCGACCATTTTCAGAAACACACCATTCAATGAAAGATATTTTATCTTCAGTGCTGTAACGCACTCTAATGAACGTTTTCAATAAGCCTTAACTTATAAAACGAAGTAAAAACACACATTCGACAATCTATTTCATCACGTCCAGCTATTAAATCGCCAACGTGATTGTAAAACTATTGCACAATGAAAAAGTTTTGCTAAAACATTCGTTACTCTAATTCATTGGGTGTTTATTTTGCGAGCAAGACCTATTTAATGAAAACGAATACTCCGCAGGAAAAGTAAGCTACCATAGAACGGCAATCCATCAAAGTTACTGATTCAACTTGTCTCTGTTTGCATTGTTAAGTTAAAATTGATCAGTAACAAATTGTGATTAATCGTTTATGAAATTTCATCAGACTTGCCTCTTCACACACTTTTTGAAATGCTAAAATGCGCTGTACCTAGGAGAAACCAATCTTTTTGAAAGCCTGATATTTCGTCAACATTCGAATATCAGAAAAGCTAAGCTTTGCTTGCTGCTGTGCCCCAGTGGTTAATATCGACCATTTTGTCCAGATGACAAGCAATTTCCTGTATAAAAATTCATCAAGTGTGGTGAAAGAGCTAACGAAACAAGCAGGGACACTAGACACAGTGTGTGTGTATGGAAAAGAGTGGAATACTCACCTGAATGCTCAAGTGTAGCGGACTGTTGCAAATAATTGTGCGCTCCAGTTGTTATATGAACTCATAAAAACGTGAATTATTGAAGGTAATGACAATGCATGCAAGAACACAGTCACAGTTCTGTACAAAATCAACGACGTTTAGGACACTTGCTTCACGCACTGTTCCGACTGACTAACCGCTTATTTCCTCGTTGCCTTTGTTAGTAAAAACCAAACCTGATGGCAGTTATTCCATTAGCATCAACGTAGTCGTAACCACCGGTCAACAAACTCCTGCCGTCGACCGACTACAGTACTTCCGCAGGTAGTAGGACATTTGTTACGCTAGTTGTTAAAATGTTGGAAAATAAAAGCCCCTCGGTTTTATTGTCATTAGAAACAGCACAAGTTATTTTGATTTTGTGTCAATTTCTACCTTTTATGAAGTGTTACTAAAAATAGTGGAATCCTCCCACCAATCAGGGGATACAAAGTAAATGTATTGGGAGATACTGGCTTTCCTTCAGAAATTCACTTCAGATAATCCTCTGTATATGTGTTCTTTAGAATGGATAATAAACGAAATTGTACTATTTTCTGTGTATTTTACCAACGGAAATGTCTCACTCGTTGAACGTTTTAACGAGATTGTAATTATAAACTAACTTGTTGAAATGAAAACTGATGATGCGAAGTGAAAGAAAATCGCGTCTTCCCACCACAGAAACATTTGTGCTTTTCTGGATTGTTGGCAAGCAAACGATCGGATATTCAGTATGCCTTTACCATGCAGTTCGTGCAACTCTATGAATGACTGTCTGTACTGCAATGTCATTACTTGCTCGTAGATCGTGAGTTCGAGCCCCTGAAACGTCTGGTGCTAATCCGGTCCAGTGAAATCAAAACACTCGTCTATCGTTCCGCTAGTAGTCGACGGGAATTACTACTTACACAAACCGTTGTATCTTAGGTAGTCTGGCTTGTATCATTCTTTGGGCCTCCTCATTGTTTGATAGATAATATGGAGTTGTTCGGCATATTTCTGGCGTTCAACAATGCGGCTGGCATTCCTAATCCAAACGCCCTACTCAATCCTACTCAACCTAATGATGTTAACCTTGCCTAACTAGGACGAACCAGGCGTTATCTAATCAACCTAGTTGAAATTACACTTTTGCCTGACAACATCTGGTCATTAGTAATCAAAACAGTGGAGATTTTTAAGGTGCAATAATTTCCGCATGTACTTTCTCCTTCTGTGTGCTCAAAAGCAGCTCGGACCCAAGCAAACATTGAGGTGTGCTGATCCACCTGTAAATATTCAACGGAGGTAGGATACTGCAAAGTTAAAATGTTACTGCTCAGTCAATGTGTAGGTTTCCTTTTTGAAACATAAACCTAGGATTTCTGAAACATCAGCATACAAATTCGCCACACACTGGAACAGTCTACAATCAACTCAACGTACTTTTGTCATATTTACACAGCTTTCTAACGCAAGTCAACAGATTCCACATTCATTCATTCATTCTTCATTCCAATACAGATTGGTCAGTTTTCATCGGTGAGTTCTGCAACGTTCAGCGTTCTACCTTCCTACTCTGGCAGTCAGAAATTTTCTATGTACTGGGATGTCTACTTAGATAGATTGTTCCGTGTTCGGTTCCCCCTCAGTGAACATGTCGTTCTTCTGTTGTTTTGAAAAGAAAGCTTAATTCACCCCTCTCGAAATTTTCTAAGATATATGCATACTGTCAATTGAAGAACAAAAGTTGTGAAAGAAATTTTTTTTTAACACTTCACTCTTGGGGCATACGTAAAAGGGACGGTGTATACACAATTTTTAAAAACAAACTAATGCGGATAACCACGGAGTTAAGGAAACTGAGCTTGCTTCGTATAGGCGAATATAGAATAAAGCGTTATTGTCCTTAATATAGGTGAGTATATTTTTGTGGATGTCATGTACAAAGGACACGTAATGCCGTGAACACACTCCAACATTAGGTAGTCTAGATACGCTTCTTGTAACTTCTACAAAACTAAAATGACTATTTTTTTCATTCGCCAATCATGAATTTGTTGTCTGATCAAAAGCGCAGTTTTTTACACGGTTAGTAAACGTATCCAACAAATATAGAGAATGAAGCAACTAAAGAACTATTAAACCGCGAATAGCCTTAGTCCGGGTTCTCTCCAACTTCTGCTAAGTACTTTGCAACACTAATGCCAACTTAATGCAACTGCATTTTGGATCACCATCGCCTAGAACAAGGCTTTAGGTCGATGTTTCATCTCACAACAAAATCGATATCCAAGCCCAGCCTGAAAACTTAATAAATCGGTTATGTGATTTCGTCGTTATCATAAGACACTTTTCTGGCCGGCGCTGTTATCAGTATCACGGTGTTACGGTTAAATGTGGACAAACGTATGTCAGAGATACAGCTTAAAATCTAAAGGTGAAACGTGACTGGAGGGGGCTGGTGTAGGTTAGGTGAATCAGGCTACGTTCTCAAAATCTGAGAGTAGGTCTTCGGATTGATAAGATTTTAGTTTGCTCTGATTGAAAAGGAGCAAACAGGGGTAGGCGATACAGTATGTCGCATGCTCTTGAAGGTGGGTACTCAAATTTTGAGACTATCAGAAAACAATTATCCCGTACATCCCACTTCTTCGTCTTTGTTCTGCACTCAGGGTGCACAGGAGAAGTGTACTTACGAGGCCTAGCAGTGAGGTCAATAAATCGACTTTTCACGATGTTTCACAGTGTTTTGCAAACCTTTTGGAATTTGTGCAAGTCAAAATGAACGAGTATAACTAGGAAGCCACATGTAAAGTTGTGTGGTGTGAGAACTGTAAACTTATCCGAAGATACCGATTTCTTTCCACTTGGTACCTGTAGTTATAAGCCTCCCATTTACTTAAGCTGTTCATTGCACTTGTAACCACATCAACTCCAACCTGAGTGACTTTCACAATCCTTTCGTTCTACGCTTCTTTGATTTTCACTAGATATTATTGCATGCATAAAGAAAGCACATAAATGTGGTCAACAACTGTCTCTGTCCTTGCCGTTATTTTGTGATTAAACACTCATAGTAACTTTCTTAATATGTGGTGGGTAATTGGCACTTCCAGTCACTGTCATTCAATATGTGACCAATTAGTTATCCAACAAAGCTCAATTCTTGCCACTATTTTATCCACACTCTCTCCTTTTGAAGTTGAGATCAGGAAAGCTATGGCCTTCTATGAAATTCTACAACATCAGAAGGACAATATAGCATTGGAAAGAAATTTGCAGCACAGATCAAGCCAGAAATTCTGGTATATACAGTTTTGTATCTTGTTTCTATTAGATACGAAACAACCTTGTATACTGATTAACGAAAAGATTGACAGTAGTGTGCAGCTTAAACAAGTTCGGGGAATAGTTGAAATCGTAATGAAAAAGTGGTTACCCTGGGGGCTCGATTACCTGATAGGTGGGAGGAAGAAGATGCTTGCTGAAATCTAAAGCTCATCCAACACCAAAGATATCCCCAGAGCACTTTTCAAATTAGATTTTGAAAAAAGCCACAGAGATTGAAGTGGTGTTCATTAAAAGGTACAGAAAGGACACATGCAGTAGCTTTTTGTGTTCGACCGCAAAGCTTAGGCCTGAGACTGGCCGACTTGTCAATAATACATTACTTTTGTTCTACGTTCCGTCCTTGCACTTTTAAACTGCATTACACACAACCACAAAATGACTCTTCTGTTCTGCTGAAAATTGGCCGACGTTTGTCGGTCAGTCATGCTGTTTTGTAGTACCTGACGGTGATTAATCACACTGAAGCAATGGTTATTGCTTGATTTCATAATGTTATGAAGTACGTAAATAATGGCTGCGAAAGATGATGTCAGAGTGACAAATATTCGTTCTCTGCGGTTGCTTGATCAAACAGAACTTGCCAGCCTCCCGTACTTGCCGTAACCATAATAAAGACAAGTACATAAAATATTCCGTGTATAACCCTCAAATTTTGTTTTCAAGTAAATGAAATGTGATCTCTTAGGGTTTCATCAAATGCAGGACAGACTTGTTCGTCACTCTGAAAATATCATTGTGGTTTTGCCTGCATATTTACACTAATCTTGCCCCTATTCTTGACTTGCTACCATCTCTTCACTTTTCAGTAGTTATTCGTCCACGATTTCATCTACATTCAATGACACATACCGCGGCGGGTCAATTACGATGGCGTGCACATCCTCATGCATGTGCCAGCCAACAGAGTGCTATGTTTTGTTAAGTGTTTACCTAATTGCAACGATGCTAGCCTATCTGACATAGTTCACTTCATCTCTTCTAAACGCCCTATGGCGTGTGACAACTTTCTCGATAAATTCCAAACTAATTAAGCATATGCCTTTGACTGTTGAGAAAACTGTACAGAGCCAGACGATAACACTCGGTTTGGACGAAATGGACATGAAAAAATGTGAATATCGCAACCCGGTTATACTGGATTTCTGCCTACATTAACGTCAACCCCCGGCATCGATCGTCCATATAACTTTTGTTCAGCACCTTTGAACAACCAACTAATCCATTCTCGCATAAGCCCGCATGGCCCCCCGAAACTTCGCCCGACATTGCATTTCAGACACTGAAGACGGCTGAAAAAATACACAAGGAGGTCAGTAAGTACATTTTCGCACAAAAGTGAGCAGGATATTTAGTGTGGAATAGTTGGCTCGGACCTTAAAACGAGTGGATTCTACTCGCACTCAAAAATGGTCACACTTTCAGATGAGCACTAGTTGACTGTGGACCGGTGCAAAGTTGGTGAAATATCTCATATTATCGACGCTTGTTTTCCGGTGTTAACATCTGAATGGCGTGTACAAGATATCACTGAGGTAGGTTGTTCAATCCAAGTATTACAGTCCCATCGGTTGCATTCTGCTGACCGTCAGAGAACAGAGGCTAGAGGTCGGTTGAAATGTGGAAGGTGGAGAGATGAAGTTCGTCTTCGCCGCATGAATTTATATGGAGGAGTACCAATATACACATGGAAAATGATCTATTCAACGGCGCGAGTGACATTTCTGTCATATATAGGGAGGTAGTGGTCTAAATAAAGCTAAACGTTTTATGTAAGTTCTGTGACCTAACAAACTTCCGTTTGTTCCCGCCAGTTGCCCAATGGTGTTGATATCATAACTGTTGAAGAAATGGGTGCGTACGTGCGAAATATTAAGGTTCGTTTCGCCAGCAAGTACAGCTCAGTTGTAGGGATGTAAAGCGTCCGGAAATTGGAAATTTTTTCTTTTCGTTGGACCAAGTGAAGAGAAAGATGATGCAATAGGCGGGCGACGCGGACAGACAATTACATGTGAGCAAAAGATTAAAAACTTCTTGCGTGCCGTAATAAGCTGACAAGTTAAACGAATAGAATGCGATTAATCAATATATGTTGTCATCAAATCATTGCCAGCAAACTGATGGCAAGGGTAATATATGTATAGTAGAAAAATGTGGTTTATATTATACACGGGTTTCTGTCTGATCGACCAAACAAAACGTGAAAACCGAGGTTTGGTGTCTCGTCAGTCGGAGCAACATGCGATATGGTGAGTTGGCGTATACCTTTGTTTACTGAAGAAAAAGTGTTATCCAGGAAAATATCACCTAGATAAATGATGCTGAGATGCGAGTGCACCTGCGAGAAGGCATTGTCGTTCGAAGGCGTGAGCCGTGCCGTTTTCATGTTACATCTCAATAGGTCAGTTACTGCTAACGCTGACTACTGACAGTGTGACAGATTGGCACTTGTGCCTGCACGAAATGTGAAGACTGATTGATGGGAACCCGACTGTTCATATTTTTGTCCTAGCTTGCAGGTTTGGTCGGAAAAGGCAATGTGTTTGATTTGGCATACTAATTCTGCGGGAAAGGATTTATACTTCGGCTGTCTACTTCTTGTTCCGAAGAGCTCCCTAATGTGTTCCCCTGTGCTCTGACCTCCAACACGTCAGTTTTAGATAAGGAACAGTTGTAAACATATTGTCCTTGGCCTCGGTGGAACATTAGAGTTTCTACGGAATCACCCCTTGATATTCCAATCGTCCAATATATGTAATAAACCTGGTGAGACAAGCTAGACTGCCATACGGGAGGATATCGTTGGGCTAAAATATTATCATCTTAAGAAGTCTTACTATTCAGTTTAAATGTATTGGAAGTCACTGTGCCAGCATCAGGTACTCTCGGCACAAGTGTTCTGCCAAACTATGCTACCCAGGATCACTTAGGCTGAAGTTTCAATTGTTGTGGTGTCGGTGGCTGTAGAAGAAAGATTGATCATAGAAGTTCATAAAGATCGCCAATCAAGAAATGCCGTTTGTCACGTGTGAAGCTCTCAGTGACATTCCACTCGCACTAGAAGACTCAAACCCCTCCATAAGTTATTTTGTTCGCCGGTGAAATTTTACTTCCAACTATGACCTGTTTTTATCTCACCTGCACTGTTAGCCAACAGCAACTGGTATCTCTACCAGAATTTAGAATAAAGACTTGGTGGCTGTGATCATTCGACAATAACTCAAGATTTCCCACATCGCAAGTCATTTGGTAGTGGAAGAGTTGCCTGATTTAGCCCATCTACTTTTTTTACTGATAACTGCTTAGCAATCTGGTCAAAATGAACAAAGCCAGTGAAGTCTGCGAGCCGTGACTCCACACGGAAAGGCTGGCTAAAAAATTGACGGCAGCAAACAAAGATATGCTTTGTTTGAGGGAGAAAATAACACTGGTGAACGGTACACATCGTCCGAGCACGGAAGGACAATACCGCACTGTCTGCTGTCTTCCATCTGATGCAAAAATTTCGGTAACGAGTGATCTATAAGCTAACCTCGAATTAGCCAGTGAGAGCTGGAAGTGCTATTTGAATGACAAAGCAACTGCGGTATCGTTCAACGATTCAAGGCCAGAAATGAGCTTTGAATCCTGTGCGGTAATCATCAGCCAAGGAGATAGGCGGATGGTAAAATGAGCGACTCTGTAGGACACCGTGTATCCTTCCGTAGATGTGCCATCCGGCAACTATTCCTGAATTTATCCAAAGCTTGCTACACTGAGAGCGAAGTTTCTTGACTCTGTTAATTCCGGGCATGAGTTGAAACAAAACAAGCTTGTAACGAAGCATGAAGTATTTTCACTACTTAAAAGGTACATACCGGGACCTGGCAGTTATTTAAAAGCCAATGTGTAACATCCCGTCTCGGGATGAATTTGCTTAGAACTTCCGTCCAGTTCTTCTTGGTGAGGGTTCATATAAATCTGACGGGAAATTCCAATTTTCTTGCAAAATACTACCGGTCCAGGGGGATGAAATACACACTGTCAATTTCTTCACTGATAGTCAGGCAGTAGGTGCTCAAAATCTGAATAGACTACCCAATACCAACTTCTGTGAACTTGAGGTCGTCATTTGCGGACTGTGCGAAAACCCGCAAGGTTAACTCAACCAACGCTTGAGCCTATTTGAGGCAAAATTTGTGATTTGTCGGTGAATAAAGGAAGGTTCATGATAATCAGCTTCTAGTTTAAAGACCTGTTTTCAGATAGCAAGCAGAAAGGTTGGCCGAAATGTTGTTTAATAACGGACAGGTTGAAAGTCTTCATGTCATTTTGTAATATTTTCGACGCAATTTTCTGTTAGAGAACGAGTTTCCACGAATCATTCGTGTGCTTCCTTGAATTGCAGTAGAATATTTCCAATAGACCATTGCTGTCAACCACCTGATTGTTCTTGTATCCGATGTTATTTTTTCTCAATCCTTTCCAAAGAGCTGGCCGCGTAATATATATTTGTTACGGTGTTTCTTCACGGGATACTATTTATTAATCCGCATTCAAATTTAATCGAACTAAATTTAAACTGTAGTGATGAATTTTCTTGCCACAGGAAGAAAAATCTACAATCTACCTAATCCTCAAACAAAAGTCTTTATTCAAAACCTATCGAAATCACTGCGTGTAACGATTCACAGATTTCACTCCAAGATATCTAACAAAAAGTGTGAATACAGAATTGTTTTGAAGAGAAAAACAGGCGTGCCTACAAAAGTCCGCTTACTGGAAATTTTTTCTCAAACACGAGATCCTTCCAAGTTTTGTCGACACTAATTAATTCATCAGTATGTTTTCGTCCATTTCGGAAGTTCAAGACTTACTAGATTTTTCCAAGTCGTTAAATCCAACTGCGGCATAACAACTCACAGCTGTGGTGAATTTCTTCCGGTAGGACTGCGTACAATGATGCGTATTTGAAAAACCCGCAGCAAGTTTGAGTTTGGATTGACCACTGTATTAAGTAAGTGAATTCGTACGAAAACAGCATCAAAATCAAAAGCCTTGTAAGTCATTTTACGAAATGTACGGATACGTATAAAAATCCGAACCCGCGTCGCTCTCACTGTTGTCTGTTTGTCATTTATTCGTGTGGCGGAGCACATGATCTGAACATCTGTTGATAGTGTTTCTTTCTGGTGGGATTTTCGCTCTTCCGCACTTTTACCACTAGATACAACTGTGGATAAACGAATAGTAATTCCTGTGAAAGATACAACCGTAATAATTCATTTTAAATCCGTTTAACATACGTTTCGATTGCATCTTCCTACTCGTAATAACAATACGTAAAAAGTTTTGATTGCTAACTAAAATTGGTGACCTTACCCATGCACGTAGGTCACACGCGCTGGACAGACTTATCTGCGCAAAGAGAATGAGAGGTGCATATCTGTAAGTAATTCAAATACTTACTCCATAAGACAGAGTAAAAACAAGCTCCTTTCGAAGTTTCAGTCGATAAAAAAATTAGGTGTCACGCTGGATTACAGTTCAAAGTGATCTTTCCATACTATCAATGTTTTTATAAAATGAGAAGACATGTTCCCCATCTGGAGTTGTTTCCAAATAGTATAATCACCTCTTTCGTTTTCTGAGCGTATAGGTACTTTTACACTGGCTGTTTTCTTCTCCCATTATTTTTCTTGGACTAATCACTAAAGATTTCACAATTTTCTCCAGGTTCACCTGGCACCTGACTGACCGTAATTGTATTCCTTCGCATGACCCCATTGGCTCTATATTGGCCCAACATTTTAGAGCGCACAGGTCGCTTGTCACCGAAACTTTGACTGTTCCGTGCCATTTTCATCATTCCAAAGTGCGAGGCAGTAACCTGTAGGTATTTACCTGGGGTTTAGTGAAAGGTCACTGATCGACGGTTGTGGATGTATGAAAAACCTGACTGGTAATAGATAAGTTCTCAACTTTGGTTGATGGTTTCGTGTGTTCGTTGAAATATTACGGTAGAAGAACCGCTCATCATCCAATGTAATTGAGAGCGCAAACACCAACAGTACTTGCAGTTTGAATCATGTAACTATATTTGCATCCGCACTTGGTACGAAGCTAATTTCTCCTATGAATCACAGGGGGCAGATCGCTGAAATTTTAAAGTAGTCCAGATTACCTACAGCGCACTCTTGCATGCAGTAAAACAAAACAACCAAAAAGTGTACTACAGCCACCACAGTTTAGCTTTCAGCTTGGCTCGTCAGAGCGATTTCAACGCTTCTACTTCAGAAGATCGGGGTTAACTTTCTGTGCCAGCTTAACTACCAGTACTGTTTCACTCCCTGAATTCCACTTTGAAAAGCACACTAAAAGATAATTTGTCCTACCGCATTAGACATATATAGTGTCAGGTAAATTATATACAGTTTGATCAATATGTTTATGATGCACAGCAGCAGCAGCAGTTAAATTCAACATTGGCACGCATTACAACCGAGATTATTCAGTGCTGTCCGACCGGAAGTTCGCTGCAACGAATTAAAACAGCTTTGGCGAATTTCAGACAAGTGGTAATAAAGCATACTGCATAAAAACTCTTCTCCTGTTCACAGTCGCCCGGAATATATTGGTTGTGAACTCAGCACATAGTCAGGTAGTTAAATACAACTGTAGCCAGCACGCGTTTGAATAAAACACGGTCAAGACACAACATATGCGCGGAAATACGCCACAATAATCCACATCCACACGCGGCCAGACTTCATAAATTATGGGCAGTGGAACCCAAGTGGATAGGTTGCAAGTACTTCTATCTGCGTGTCGAACGTATGAAAAGTTTTATACCTATATGCTAGAACAGCTTAAATGCCAATCATAAACTAGTACTGAGCAGGTTATGAGGGGCGCAGTTGCCCTACCGCCAAAATACAAAATAATATTCCACACTGACTGTGAATCCTCCAAGACAAGCCTAAAGTTTCGAAAAACTGTATTTCGTAGTTGCGTTCCCGTATTCACATAAAACTGAAATAATGAGAAAAAATATTTTACCACTTTGGAACTCTGCTGATCCTGACTTATTGGCAATGTCTGAACCTAAGTACGATCAGAATCTCCATTCTGTGTGTAGCAATTTTACCCGGAGGGGCAGTCAATATGTTACATGCAGTTGGAAAAATTGCGTTGGGTCCCGGAAGAAACGCCACAGAAACAACTCTCTATCGCAAAATCTTGGAAAGTGACAACTTAGCGGGCGTTATTCGGAGGTGGTAAATAAAATTCAGTGCCTCATGACCGGAGGCAAGTGTAAATTATGAACGAACTAGTTGTTTATGAAGACGATACTCAGCCCCGTAGAGAACAAGCGTCTCTTTTAGGTATAGACAGATGGTGCTGGACTGAGGGGCTTCCAACACTGGATGTACTCCTTCTTCCAGTACAACATATGCCCGTGGAAGACTCATTAATAATGACTACAATGGGTTTTTAATTGAACCTCTTCATTGAACGACACCCGTGGAGACTAATGTTAGCAAACGACATTACGTACTCTCAGGAGCATCAGTCCAAACGAATCACTTTTAGGTGAGTAGTCAAAAAATACTTCTATTCAAACAAAACGAGGGTGATGTTGAAACGAACGCATAAGTGGGTGCAATTCGTCAAGAGGGTTCAGAGTGTTGGTATTGGACAGATGTGAAAATGGGTCAGGGTCAGGCCGAGACCGGATGCAGAGTTCCGAATATCCAAGACGGCAAACCTTTGTGGTATATCAAGGCTACCTTCTACGGTTGTAAGCAACACTACTGGTAATGAATGTCTCTCGAGTAAAACAAGCGACCTGTTACCCCGAGCGATTTTGGCAACTCCGTATATAAGGAGATTGTCCTGGTAAACTGCAAAACATCCAGGATTGGCATTGACAGCAATTATTAGGTATGGAAAACTGCTAAGGATATATGTGGTCTAAAAGAAGCATTCATGTGCAAACGGTTCAAATGGGGTATTTGTTATAGTTGAAACAGTGTCAAAAATGCTTGCTGGTATGCACCGTTATGAAAAGGTTTCGTAAAGCAGTACAAAACAAGAAAGCTACTAGAGGTATCTTTCGATTCTTGTGACGTACAATTTCACTGCAGTAAGACGTTTACCACTCACTCTTGGTGTCCAGCCATCAATTTCAATTAGCGCTGCACCTCAAGCAGCCCATATGAAACATTTCACAGAAATCGATAATTTACCTGCAGTTAATGTGGGCATTGTACTACAGACATTCACAGGGACCAAATGGAATTATGCCACTCTTGGAAACAGATGTATCTGATATCATGTGTGGGTAGATATTGAAATTTCGTTTGGTCTCATCACTACCTAATGGCGAATCATGGTTGCCCGTGTTTTGTGAAGTGAATGGAATCAATAATCGCCGTCCGGCCCTGAATGACCAGACACTGTCTGAGATAGCATGTCCGTTTTGAAATTGAAAACACTTGCTCGTCTCGTGTGAAACTCGGAGTTTGCCGTTACTTTTGTTGCTACCTGCACGGTTCATAAAATCTGGTGTCTTAATTTCTTGACTGACAAGATAAACGACACGTTAACATTTCGCAGTATGCATCTCCCTTCGTAATCTGAGTCCCATATCAAGAGAATTCGGCGTTTTAGTCCTATCTTCTGCGTCACGGCCGACTAATTTGATGCCTACACAAAACAGTCACAGTCCAAAACATTCAACATGTTGTGCTTTCAGAAGATACATCTGACTATGCGAAGTGGATTTATAAAGACTTCACGCCCATAAGATCATCGAGAAGTGAACCACAATGAGCGATAAAAAGTGCTCACAGGTAACTGTTGAACAGGGTAGATGTCAATAAATGTTCACAAATTCTAGGAGTTCTGACTAATGTAAATCAAAACTTCACTCAAAATTTATCAGTCTTTGCATTCTGGGGTAATTTCCGGCCAGCACCTTCCAAAACGAAGCACTCATGCAAAATCAACGGCACCGCGGCCAACGTGGCTGTTTCATGACAGCATGGCCGTAGTTCAGATTCTGGCAGTGGAAAGAAAACCAGCTACTAGCCAGTTCTAATAAGGGTGATGCTCACGAATATTCCTTTTTTCCCAAAGAGCTGGAAGATCTATTAGAATAATTATGCTAGGATCTAGTGTCAATGCTGCTCAATTTTCAGTAGATAAAGTCTGGTACTTACTGTTGACCAATTGGTATGTTTGGTATCCTTCTTTTGGTGAGTGCTTGAGTGTTGCATTTGATTATGTATTTTTGGCTTATTTGTAGAATTCACTATGCCTCTGTCTGTTGCCGCGTGCAGTGCACAATTTTGAGAAATACTGCGGCACGACTGTAGGTAGAGAAGATAAACCTTAGTTTTTACTCAAATTTCAACCGTTGGAACGCATTCACCAAACTTTTCCTCATTTAATATTGTCTGACACTCTCAACATCACTAAGAATTGATTGTTTCAATGAGCTTTCTCTTGCTATTGGTGGCCAAATCACAGGCCGGTGTTGATTGCTTCTCAACAAAAAAACATTCCTGCCTAATTATGTGGATGTCTGGTTAATGCACATTCAAGGCCAGAGAGTAGATTTATAGTGGTTTTTCAGCTATGCCCTATAGATTTTAATGATATCGATCGTCTGTTGTGACACATTCGGATCCAAATAGAACTGTTAACAATCCGACTACCCCGAGGACACCTAGAAGGAGTTGAATGACTTGAATCTGCTACTTGTAAAAAATCACCATCTGAGTTTGTGCGCCATGTGGGATCATCAATAACCATGTAGACCAAGTTGGTTTGAACTAAGTGAAATTCAGTTTTTGAGGGTGACTAAAATTTTATTGCTTGCCAAGGGACTCTCTGCATTCTATTATTTCTTCTTTTACTTTCTAAGACGATGCACAACGATTTGCTGCGTGAAATTATTTCCACCATATATGATTTGAATACTTTTACTCATTAATATCGCTTTCCATATGTGTACTATTAAACTTTCTTTTGATCATTTGTTTTACAGAATTATATTACTTATAAACATTGTGACAGATTTCATCAGTTATGTGAAACTTAATTGGAAAACGTCCTCATTTCGGTCAGATGTGAACTAGAGAGAGAGACACGATGCCCAAAACTTGCAAGTTAGCTGTTGGGTCCGTTGGAGCTCGTCTGGCACCTTTGTGGTCTTCGTTTAGTATGATGCGGAACGGTGAATTCGTTGAGGCGTGTTTGGTTTGTTTGTGAAAATCTGATCATAAATTTGAATTCGTAAGTGTGTGCGGTAAACGACCATGACAAACTTTGTACCATAACAACACAGTAATCCCTTTTATAACTATCATTGATTATCTGATAAAACTTCCCTTCTTGATATGGTTTGACATGCACTCACCTTCATCCGCACTTTGAGTTTATGCAGAGAGCGCAAGTTAGATTTCTACATGTGGCGACACTGGTGTGCTACAAAAACAACATCGAGAGTATAAAATAAACGACGCGTTATCATGTAAAATAACATAGGCTGAGAAATATCTACAACATGAAATATAAGTATCATCTCAGGAGCGCACTGGGAAAATGGTGGGCTTTACTAGCCCAAACATTCTTCTGCCGGAAAGTGAACCCGGCTAAATTAGTTACGCAACGTGATCAATTTGGCTTTAATTATATTTTATCTCAGTACATGCCATTCGTGAAGTCTGGATGACTGTAGTAATTTTTTTATGGAAGGGAATGCGTGTATCTCCATTTGTTGTTGCGAAGACTTTAAGATGCCGAAGATCCACGTGCTAAACATTGTAGAAAAAAGCGATAAAGAAAAGACTTTCTTTTTTATTCGAACTTATTTTGCAAAACTTAAGCATCAGTTTGGGCTCGGAGATAGCCCAGTTAAGCGCAAACTGAACGTAAATCACCGATATCACATGAATATTGTAACTGTCTCAGTGGGTTGAATAGTGCTAAGACTTGAGCTGAGCCTTCGAAATCAAATAGGCTTTCCAACCAGCCTTTTTTGAAGGGAAGCATCAAACTGGAGATTCGTTCATGTTAGAGCTCGTCAGTAGATCATATCATTGCCACCGCCGGAAGTAAAACTCCGACTACACCTTCATTAGGCAATCATATTTACAGATACATCATTGACCTCCAACTAGGAGCGACCGAATCTTCGTGTACTAAAGCCCAGCCATATTAGATTATCAGCATTTTCTGTATAACACACTCTATCTTCTTCTTAACGGTTTACCTATTTTTTCACCTTTCTTATTCAGAGACAACGCTTGCCTGCTGATTGCACCTGGTTCCCCGATTAATGCATTAGTTATATCACACTGTCAATTGAAGTCATTGTAAACAAACCGGAAATCGATCGGATATGCCCAGACGAGATACGTTTAGTGGAACATAGCGTACTGATTGTGACTCGTAACCGAACACTATTTTTTAATTATCTGCATGAATAGTTACTTTACGCATAACATTATCATTTCGTTTGCTCATTTGTTATAGTATTTTTTACTGCATAGAATCTCAAATTCTGTTTGAGTTAAGTGTAGCTACAATCACTACTGCTTATTTTAAGCCACCACGTCCAGTACCGTGGTCCGTAAAGTCTATAACGAGTTTTCCACTTTAAAAAATCTGAATATTCATCGAATTTTACGGGCTATCGAAGATTAGCTGGGATGTTTCAAAATTTGACGTACTGGAGCGAGAAGGCGTCCAATAAAACAATCTTTATTGTCCAAATCGCCAGTCACATGCAACGCGCGCTCTCTCGTTTATGAGTCATAATTTCAACCCACAACACCCCCGGTTTCCGTTCACACGTCGTGTGCACTTCTGACCGGTTTACGTGTGTGATCGGCGCCTTCTATCGGGGGGTTTTCCGCTTGCCATTCCTCGCCTGTTTGTCCGATTTCGTTGCGCGATGGCTCGTCCGGCTGCTCGTGTTGTCCGCCATCCACCCAATGTTGGCCTTGACCGTATTCCAACATCGTGTCGAGATGTTCCTCTAAATGTTGGAAAACCACGCCTCCGATCTGGCCGTCTGTCGTATTTCGCCTGCCCTGCCTCGCCCGTTGGTCCGATCCAGTCGAGCAATGACTCATCCGGTCGCGCACGTTGTTCTTGATTCGATCGCGGCAGGCTTTTGAATGTACCTCCCCCGCGTTGAGGTATTCGGCCGAGCGTTCCAAAACTCGCACCTCCGACCTGACAATCCACCACAGTACTGCACGTAACGATATGAAAGGAGAGAGAGGAAAACCGCGTTTTCTTACGTCTGTCGGCAAGGGTACCTAAAGATCAAAAAGCGCTTCCCGATTCTCCCACCCAAGTTCGATAAGCTTCTTCCTTTCAACTTTGTAGCTGTGGGAAAAAGGAAAACTTTCACACTTAAATAAGAAGACTGGATATATTCGTGCATGTGTAATTCAATTTTAAATTCAAGTTACGTAATGTAATTTCGGTGATCAGCTACATACTCAGCTCACGGATCGAATAATTGCAGAAATCAACGCCGCTAGTCTTCAGCACAAACTTTCATTCAGTCAGCTACAGTTCCAGTGAACATCTTCAAGACGTTAACGTGAACAATGAATCATTCACTCTATCCACTGTCATTAGTAATGAGAAGTGAGTACACCAACAACAGAAGCAGTTTGGAGAAGCATCTTAACAGAGGTATGCGACATTTAAATCGTGACATTCCAAAAAAATCCACTCAATATCTGAATAACCGTAAGTCGAATGGTAATGAGTATCGCGACTCACGTGCTGTTTCACAGTTCAGAACGCCGTAAATGTGGTTAGACAGACACATTCAAGCCGTCTGCCTTAGTTAGTGGACGTGCTCAGCCCACACTTCTTCGGAATAACAAGGTCTCCCATGTGACCTTCAATCCATTGCTGTCATTGCAAGTTCTATTGAGTCCATTGACTGTACACACCAGACAACGTTTTATTACCATTAGTATTGTCGTTGTTGTTGTTGTTGTTGTTGTTGTTGTTGTTGTTGTTGTTGTTGAATTTGGTACTAGTTATGCATCATTTGTTTTCGACACCCACGAACCTCCCTCTCGCAAATATGTATCATTTTTCTTACATGTGACTGTTCTTCTTGTCAATTTCACATCTCCTACTGCTGATTTTCAGTGCCTAGCTATTTAGAACCCCCTTACTGCTCTCTTGATTGAATTTTCTGAAACCAGAACACGGGAACTGGTTTCACGATCTTTAGCGGCTTCCAGTGGTATGCAAATCAAACCAGTTAGCTTTGGCGTATTGAGAACTTCTACTTCTGTTTGGTCACCGTCAACCTGTCAGCAAAAAACATTGTTCGAGTTAACTGCAATGAGAACGTTGGCTTGTATGGAATCCGCCGCACAGACTGTTCCAACTGTGACACTTCTTGAAACGTTAATTTGTCAGTTGTTTACACAACTGTCATTTGAAGCCATTCAACTAGGTTCCATGACCAATGTCATTTGAAGTTTAGTAGCAATTAAATTCACATTGTTGTGATCCATCTTCAAACAAATGAAATGCATTGGTCAAACTAACCCCATTTGCGTTGGCCAGAAGTGTATTTCATGAATTCATCATTGAAAGACTTTTAACTGAAGAGGAGTTTCTTTTCCACTGATCATCGACAACGGCAGTTGTTTTGCCACACGAAGGGTGGATGTCTGGTTCAGCAGGTTGGGTTGCCGGCACCTTCAACTGCTCCCTTACATTCGCACTCAAGTGCAGCGTCTGAGAATTTTGCGCCGACTTTGAAAAGTACTACGGTATCCCTCATTAAATCCACTTTTGGTGAGCTCCGCAAAAGTGTTGTTAAGTTCTGGATGAAACGCAAGATCGCAGCTGACACGACGACAGAAGAAATTAAGCTATACCAATCAGAAAAAGTGAATTGTGAATCAGCGTGCTTGACCTATGATCCCCTGGGAACTTTTTTACATCGTGGCAACAAACCTCCGCATTCTAGTGGAATAGTATCGAACATCCTCAATGTTTGTACATGCCGAACACTTTGTTTGGCTCACAGTTTTCTTGTCACAGACAGGTTGGAGGAAATGCATGCAGTCCACCTGACGCCAGTGGTATCTGATATGATATGAAATTTTGTTTCTGAGTCTGTTTCTTAGTTGAATCCAGTTATTGAATAAGCATCTGTAGATGAACCGGTACATGCAAGAAATTTTCAGCGTCCGGAGAGTAAACAAAATCATTGTTACAACAATCCAGACTTTCATTTAAGCTATGGCGAGTGTAGTGATTGCAACGCACAACTGAGTATTGTTATTTTTCTTTAAATACTTAAATAATTACGCCGAGTATAAGGCGCACTGTACTGAAACTCCGTTCTCCTAGTTATTGTAATAATACTGGTGCATAGAAACTTGCTCTGGGGTTTTGCTTAAAACATTTACAGTTTTCATTGCTTGATTTCGGACAGCTACACATTTGTATTTGGTTATGTAAATTTTGAGCAGAACTGGGTGCAACAGTTTTGAGTTGAATTAGGCCAGTATTTAACATGACAACCGCTTCATTATGAAAATTATTCATGACTATATGGTTACGTTAAAAAATGCGCATTTTTCAACGGACCTATATACTCAGCACAAAGTTGTGAAGTCTTCAAGGTAACACAACGGTTTCCGTTGGTTCATCTTACCTCCCGCCGTATTTCAATCCACAGTTGCCACCTCTTTAAGGTGGATATCAGTGTCCTTTAGATGGAGTAATTTGGAAAGGAATAAAATCATATTATTTTGCAATGCTTTGGATCGTAACCAATGTTGAACATCGACATGCTTTTCATGGATCGAAAGGAGAACGAGCAACCATATTTGCTCAAAATATTATGCAACTAATCGCCTGTTCCATCTCATTATTACAGAACGCCATTTATTTGGTGTAGTATATTCAGTCCCTATGCAATTAATGAAACATTTGTGCAAGTTTGGTTAACCAATTACTTAACGAGAAATGCGTCAGAGCTTGTCGCTGTCGCGCTTAGATAAGAAACAATAACAGATTTGACTTTTGTGACAGATGTGACATCATTTAGAAGTTTCAGCTACTAACAGCCTAGCTGGGAAAATCCTCGATGGATCACTGATTCCAATGCAGAGAAGTCCGTAGGGAACCCGTGGTTATTTTTGCTACTACTAGTCAGCCCGGGGTTAGCGCAAGATTCCGGATATTTTTTAATACTTCACGTCGACTACTTATGCGGAATGTCTGATCTGGTGAATATAAATATTTTGGACTTATTCAAACACTGCAGTCCGCACTGGTTTGTTGTGGCAATTGTGAGGTCAATGCTATTACGATCTATTTTAGTTTTATGGTTTATCGCTTATGAAGAATAATGAATGTACCTTGTGGATCAATCTCTGTTGGCTTACCCTGCTAATGTTAACCGTTTCTGCTATGGCCGGTGTATGTGGCAGATAGGGACATCCAAGCTCACCCTATACATCTTATATATATGCTTGGGGAGCTACATTTTGATGGTATATTGATTGCCCATTTATGGCCTTTTGTGAAACTAAGTTAAACTGTTTGCGATAAACCTGCTTTTTTATTCAGTTAGCGAAATTTTGGAGTCGATTGTCTACTTCGTGTGCAAAAAGAACAGTACTCCGAAGAAACCTTTGAAATTTGCACAGACGCATTTTATCGTACCTCACATGGCATCGTTCTCTTTGCTTCTATTTCCCTTCCTGTGAGTGTGAATTCGCCTTTCCCACTCGACTGCTCGCACGCTGTATTTTTCAGTATTGTCCAAAGGTTACTAAATCTGTGGCCTTCTGGCAAGGTCTTGAAAAAAGTCTACATCGGCGCTCAGGTATTTTGCCGCATAGACGAAAGTATGGTTCATTGCTTTTTAGGTCTGCTGTAGGTTTGCCCACGTGCGTGTCTTACATTGTGTCTTTACATCGACACTACCGTATTCCATGAGTTAATCACCAACGAAAGGTATACAAATTTCTCGGATCTGTCTTCGGCTTTACGTACACCGTCATCCCCAGTTGTAGTGTTTTATGAATGACGCTGGACACTCAACGGTTGTTGCTCTGTTATTTTTCAATTTTTCCCAGTTGTGTGGTCGAGATTGCATGGCTTTTGATGTTCACGTTTTAACGCACCCATTTGTGAGTTTTTCAAAAATGGGATCTTCGGACATTCGCTTCTCGGTCACTTTTGGAACTTTTAACAAAAATGAGGTTAGTAACTCACAGACTGACGGCTGCACAAATGATGTGAACCTTCTAAATAATTTTCTGACACAAAAGTTACGGTCATCTTTGCATACGTTGGTAACGCTCCGTACTCGTCTAGTATATCTCGCGTGAAGATTGATGTACGAACTAATGTTTATAAACAAAACTTCTCCACCCCCAGTATTCCACCGATCATTCGTGATCAAGTGTTTTGTATTAGCAGTTTTTCCTATTGTCTGTCTGAACAGTACAGCGTACTATTTTCTAGTTTTTCAGGTAAACTACAGTCCAGTTATGAAATTCTTTGTGAAAAACGTAACTGAACGCAATTTCGCTGAGATTCACATTGTGCTTTTTTTCGTGTGTTACTGGCATGTGTGTAATACTGATTCTTGGCTAAAGTTCTGTTTGTGTCGATATGTTGCATCTATGCTTACAATTTTGTGCATGCTAATATATGAGCATATCGCTCACCGATTGGTGAATATTTATTGTAACGTTAACGGTGGGTCATGCAACGGATTGTTTGTCCTCTTGATGCCTGCCTGTTCAAATTTTTCAGAATGCTAAATTCTGGTCCGCTTGCTTAAGTTCTAAAAACCGTCTTCCGTAGATGCTAACGTCCACGTTCTCTGACCTAAATGTAGTATTACCACGTGCACGATATTTGTGCACCATCACAACAAGAACGTGGTGACCTTCGGAAAAGAGGAAATTCAGTACTGTAAACTGTCACGTTCCACGTGGACTGCCAATGGTATCTCTATGTGACAACACTACCTTTTCATATCAACTCGAAAATGCTGTTAGACGTAATTGGCGGGTACCCCAGAGTCACCGTTAAATGAGGGCTAAAACTGAGCATGTTACAGGTGGTCGCAGCTGATTACTAATGTAGCATGACATAAGAACCAAAAGTTGTAAAACAACAATTAACTAGTCATTATTCCGAAGCCTGCCTGATGAGCAATAATTCATTCGACGTTCTCAATTACCTAATAGTTCCTGGCACATGTGCCCTTATCACTCTATGATTGCACGAACTGTTCGGGGATGGGGATGGTAAATGTCCTTCCCACCAGGCAAATCCAGATTTTCCTTCAAGAATTTCAGACTGCAGATTACTCTACGGAGTACAGTTGCAAGTGTGACTTCAAACGATTTTTCAGTTCTGGACGTTGCCTTACTAAATGCTAAGTAGGCCGTGGTGTATCGCAATGCCACTATCAAGGTGGATCATGTCCTGATTTTATTATTCACGCGATCGTGGAGGTGGAGCAAAAGGCGTACCCAACGAACAAGGCCGATAGAAACTTGTGTACAGTTCAAACGTAAACTAGGATTGCTTTCAAAGCCATGCTTTCCTCCATGTTAGAAGCTTTTTCGAAATTATGTTAAAGTATTCCATGACGACGTCCTTGAAAGTACAATAAGTGAGGTGTACCAGATATATTTGGAAACCAACTTTCGAATTTAAGTGTTACGCATGGATCTTTAATGAGTTTCAACGCAGTGGTACTCATCATTATAAACCTTAATGACTTGTGCTACCACTTCACATACTGATAACTTTAAATGCATTAGCTGTCAATGTTAAAATCGTGAAGCTGATTGAATACTGATGAACAGATTGAGAATAACACAACGTTATGAGCAAGTTGTAATATTCTACGTTTCAACCACCTAGAGTGGCCTTCCTCGGGATTGCTGTCACTCCTGTTTATCTGTAACATGTTAAACACGACGCCCAAACTGTTCAACTTCATTTGTACTAAATTTAGTGCGTATATCTTACAGCTGATTGAATATTGGTAAGAAACAAATTTTGTGTCTACGGAAAACACTTTTTCCCACTCTTCCCTGTCCTGTTTGCACTCAATCATTTCCAAACAAAAGGTTGCATAAACGTTTGGTCGTCTGAATAAAGTCAGCCGCCGCGAAATCGATGCAGTACAACACTACGCTTGTTTGGAAGAATTTGAAACGTTAATTCTATTTAGAAAATATGTTACTCATAAGTAGTAGGTACCTTTCAGATATCAGCAATTTTCAAACCTAGTTTATCAGCGTAGGCCTCTTGGTCACTGTGAACGAATCCTCCAATTTCTGGTAGCTCACGCAACGTCTGATCCACGTTCTCCTTTTCGCCTTGTATCTTCTAAAAATGATCACTACCGCCAGTTTTGTTGCTTCCTTTATTCAAATTTGCGCTCGTCTATAAAATAACAGGAGCGAAGACAAATATTCTCTGGAGTATTATAACAACTTTCATGCCCACAGTACACTGTTCAATTCGCTGTTCATATAGATTCCCGTAAAGTAGATATTACGGTCTTAGTACGGTCGGTTTTAGTTCAACATTGTACAGTTTCCCTTTCAATAAATAGGAGGCTTGGATAATATGTTATGACGCTTCGTAATAGCTTGCACCTTAGTGTCCATAACGAACCCCCACTGTTTTGGGGCTGATGGGGGGAGGAGAGTGGCGCAGACACTATCTTCTAGGAAACCAATATGCGCAGAAGGGTACTAACAATAGAAACTTTTCTCCGGTAAGAAAGCGTTAATACATGACGATTTATTGTCTTCCCTTCATTAACGCGATTCACCGTAACAATCTATCTGCTTTGAATACACATTAACCTGCAAGGCCTACCAACCCACTGAAAGACAGAAACACATACGCGTAGTTTGTAAAGACCACATTCTTACTTCTAAGCACACGCGTTGTTCATCATAAGCATTGTAAACATCCGTTCGTGTAAGTTCGTCGGCTGAACTGTATACGGCTCACGAATTTTCCCCCATCAAATTATTGTCCGGGTTTGACTGCAAAGCAACTAACTAATTATTGTTGATATGGACATCAAAATTTCCAGTATCAGCAGTACAACTCGAAACGAGATGAAAACTTCACAAAAAACAGTTATTGGATGGTGCATGAAAAAGCAATGTTTGAGGACAATTTGCTCCCAGCTAGCCTCAATCATCGAAATAAAACAAAAATTGTTTAGAAAATACATGCCATTAGAAGCCAGTAGACACTTAATTGTGTGGTGAGTGCACGCGCTCACACAGTCTTGCTTTTCGTTTTGACATCGCCATGATAACCTGAAAGATTGGTGGTTAGAGACCACCGAAACTATAGTGGGCGTTATCGACGTAATAACCACCACCACGTGACTTGCGTCATATCCAAACTTAGACAGAGACATGGAATAGTTGGGTACGAATAATGAAAGTCGCATAATTAGGTACACCGGTACAAAATAACGAACATTCAAAGAACACCATGGAACTCACATGTTAGAGGGTTTATGGGTGTTAACAGAGATAAAAGTTCGAATAACAATAAATTACAGTTCACTGGTAGTCAAATATTCAGGAGAACGTACCACATTACCGGTACATGTAATGATGGGAGTTATAGCAGTATTATCAGAAGTGGCTGGTTTTTGACTGTGCGACACGGCGGTTCACTGGAGATGTTGACATTCCAAGGGATGGATTAACTTACAACAGGGAACATGGGTTTGGAAGGATGAACAAAAGCGGATTCTCATCTGCCACTGTTGTCAACCACGAAGTCTGTCGCTTCGACAGGCACCTCCCAGGAGATATTGTAAGGGGATTATAAAGGCATTCACGATTCACCATCACGTACAAATGCAGGTGGTAAGGTTTCAGTTCACATGGTATTTGATCTGGACAATGATGTTTACATGTGTTTCTAGAATTGCATTACGTAATCGGTAAGTGGGGTCTCCGTGGATAGAAGATTTGCGACTTCGCCAGGAATGTGAAGATTAGTTTCACAGACCAGCTCCGCAGGAGCGATTTGATGTCTTCTCTAGTGGTAAATTAAACAAAGCTAAGAGACGTTATCTGCTCCATTTTGTAGCATCCTTCTGGGCCTATAATGTAACTCCTGGTTGAAGGTAAATTTGTTCTATTTATCCATTTGAACAAGAGTGGTATGCTGTGATGCGTATGTGAACGTTACCCAGATTGGATGGGCAACGCGATCCATCGATATGATTGAATGGACGCTAAAATCCGTAATCCGGTGTTAGAAAAACGCCCTGTCCATTACTTCGGCAGTCTTTTCTCAATACTGTTTCTTTAATAAACACAGCCATAAACTAAAAATTAATACCATCTGCCGGAGTTAAAATACGCGCAAAGCCTTTAAAAAGACGCTTACAGTATTAAATGGTGCTGCAGAGTACAAAGACATGTCTGAGCTAGTGGTAGTGTGCTTAAAGATTTTACTGCGCTGATATTGTATGCAGCGATGAGGCCAAAGGCGCAAATCTTTATTCACAAATGGCCATACGAAATGTGTGGCAAAAAGGTTTATGATCGTGGGAAATTGGATGAAACTGTAACAACAATATATATCTGAAAGACACCAAGGCATAAAAACGAGGATCTTCTGTGGATGTATGTAGGTCACTCCCGGAACAGGGGACGGGGACTAATATCCAGGATTTGAGGGAATGGACCTTCTGTTGCAAAATCTTGTTGGGAAACACTGACAAATTGAGGTGGTATACTTCCGAACGATCAAATGCATTAGTGTGGTGATCGTAAATAAACCTACCTACCACTACAGTTGTTTTGTTACACTGTTGAGAACAAGCTGCGCAGTTGCGCTCGAGAGAAGATTGCTTGATTTACTCAGCCCCGGTGTCATTAATACTGTGTCAAAACTAGCTCTCCGGTAGCTAAATTAATTATATCGTTTCTGTATTCTTGAAACCGCCACAATTAGATGCTGGTTATTGTGGTCCATTCTCCGCTAATTACTTTGCTTTGATCATCCTTGACTCATATTCCCGTTGGCTGGAGGTATATGTTATCTGGTCAGCATCTGCGGATTTTACTCTGAGTGCATCACGTTCAGTTGGGAATGAGTGTCGTGTGCTCTGGTTACTGACAATGATGCTAATTTCACTGTGCAGAGGTTTGAGGAATGGTTGAGGAATGTAGAATGTTAGCATCTCCTCACTGCTCCGAGACATCCTCAATCCAACGGTGCCGCTGAGAATTTTGTGCGCATTCTGAACAGTACGGTCAAGTCTATCAACCCGTAGAATTTTGAAGATTTGAAGAATGATGTCAACTTCTGGGTGCAGTACCGAAATTCTGACTACTCAACAACTGGAAGCAACACAGCTAAGCTGTTCGAAAACTCTGCTCTCCGAACTAACGTGCTTAGTTTAGAATAAGCTTAAGTTGTTCATCTTCGTGGCAATGACATTTGATTATCGAAAGGAATTGTTCTTAACAGCTTAGGTACACGAATGTTTGGCATACTTGATCTAGACGACGGATCTGTCCATCGTAGACACATCGATCATCTTGTTTATAGTTTACCTGTTTTTCCCAATGCAGTGCCTATTACTAATTCTGAGCCTATTTCATGTTCAAGTACCTCAGTTGAATATGCCGCTGCGAATGAACCACCACAGCTGTAAGAATCCTGATTCTGATTTAAATTGTGGCGGATGTAGCGACTGTCACCAAACCTATTTCTCATTAGTTGTATTCAAATGTACCGTTGACAATAAGCCATACAGTTGCACTCAACAGATAAAAACTTGGTGTGCTCAGCTGGGGTGTTATTACTACTGTGTCGAAACTAGCTCTGAGGTCAAGTTAAGTTAACTACTTCATTTCTGTATTCCCGGAACTATTCCAATTAGCTACAACATTTACCTCACCTTCAATAAACCAGAATTGAAAGATACACCTGGAATGTCAGTTATTCCTCGGCCAGTGTTTGCGGTACTTGCCAAGAGAAGCGCAACCCAGTAGTTTTGTTACTTGGGAATAGTGAGATACTACCCACCCCCAACGATTTTCGGAAATGTTTAGTAGCAAGTTGGCTGGCAAATTGTTTCCACCGAAAAAACGCTGTATTATGTTTGTGGTTGTTGTAATTTTGTGCTAGAAAAAGACAGATTTTTAGAGTAAAACATCCACGAGCTTCCAAACAAAAGCACGCGTTGCGGAACTGAACAGATCGGTCTTGATAAAAGGACAGTATTGGGGTCCGCATACAAATGCTGAAAACTGAAAACATCACTTAAGGTTCTCTTAGCCCTGTCGAATTCCTATACTGCGAATGGGGTCAATAAGATGGATTTGTTGGAACCATGGAGTACATTCTTCAGTTAGGGCCAGCATACTGGCATAATTCTCGATACAGCGGAAACTGAGGTTAAACATACTGAGAAAATGAAAGATTTGTCACTCTGAAGAAGTAAGTTGACAGAACATGATTTAGTTGTATTTCTCAAGCAAAGAGCACAACCTGAGGGAATGATAAGAAATTTGGAAAAGTCCGGGTTTGTAATAGCGAAACAGTTGAATCTGTTTATACTTAAAACATATTGCCGAAATCGTTCCAAAACTTCACGAGTGTTTAGTCGATGCTCTATCCCTGATTAGCTGTCAGTTGAACTGTCGTTTAAATTAAAGTGAAACGCCTGAAAGACATGCGGTAAAATTCATGCAACCCGTACTGTTTGATTGTTGCTATCTTAGGGGCATACCCTGGCGAAAGTGGACATTACGGCGTGTTCGGACAAGGTCCAATTTTGACATCACAGTTTACCGGATACGCATAAATCAAAATTCATGACATGTTCGCAGCGAGGTATTCATTTTATGAGCCTCCAATCACCAGGGTACTTTAAGGTATCACGTGCAACGAATATGACCGCCTGCCGCTTGAGGCCGGATAATACTTAACTGAGGCATCGTGTATATGCAGGTGGTCCACTGGTGTGCAGTTTGATGCGGGATTGTGTGCCCTATTCTTTCGGAAAAAATTAGATTTAAGAAAACTCCCGGTCCCAGGAATTGAACGAAACAAGTCGGCCATGGTTTGGACTCTGAATGGGAAGGTGAAGTAACATCGTCTGTCATTCGGCGCCTTTTAGTATCAACCAAGTTTCCAAACTGGTCGTAGATATCCACCCCAAAACCTCTTAAACTGTTCCTTAGAGCCAGTGTCAGGAGCTCACAACCTTTCGCCGTAGGTGTATAATGTGACGCTGATTAGCGGCAGTAAGCGCATAACCCGTAGGCTCGGCGGAATGACCAAGTGGAGGAGGGTGATGTAAATACAAGCACTGGTGTCAATGAGAAGTTTGGTGTAAGAATGTCTGGATTACAGATAAAGTGGATAACTTGGGTATGGTTTGTTACCCTTACCAATTGGCCCCAGGGTGCTACTATGACGGAGAACGGGGGATAGAGGTAAAAGTTTTCCTACACTTCGATACTTTGTTGTTTTAATTGTGGTGATAACAAAAACACCTAGTAAGTTTTCTTAACCGTGATTATGAACCTTGAGCATGCTGGGTTGCCTCGTCAGTTAGTCATTTCGGGTACTTGTTCGTCCAACAGGGTTTCTCAACAGTATGTTCCTTGTGTGCTCTAGTGTCTTCCGACAAGGTGCACATTAGTTTAGCAGCTCAACTATTTCCAGTGCTGTCCCCTACATTTTATAGCTTCTCAGAGTATTCATATTTGCGAATCCGGCTAAGAATCGACACATGTTTCCTGGAAGTTTATCCTATCGCAACTGTCTTACGATATAGCCCTCCATCTTACGACGACCCAGAAGGCATTTATCGTACCAGGTGAGATATCCTTTATTCCTCTGGGCGGAAGAGATGTTTTGTACCCAACTGTCCCTCACGTGAAACAACGGACACTCGTAGGATGTCGTCCGGTTTTTGGACAGAGTACCGCATAAGCTCTTCAACCTCGGCTTACATCGCACTAGGTAGTTACTGAGTCGGTTGTACGGTTGGGTAGATTGCGAGGTGATGCGTCTTTTCGCGGACACTATCTAAGCTTGATGGAATCCCATCCCGGAAATTCAGGGGAATATTCTAGCAACCACAGAGAAGTAGTTTGACGATTCTACCACCCAAATTGATAAACAAATGATGGCAGCACAGTATCAAATAATGTACCCCACTGAGATTTAAACCCCCTTACTTGGCAGGACAAAGTCTCTATTGTGACCAGCGTCTGTAGTGATCATGAGAAAATTAGTGTTGTTCGAGATGAGGTTAACTTCATCGCAAGACAACGAAACTGTAAGTTCCACACCGTTAGTAATCTGCACGGTCTACTTGATAAAAGGACAAAGCAGACAGCGACTAGGGTAAGCAGTAATTTCGAAGCGAGCGCGAAAAGTGAATCACAAAAACATGTCGTATTTACTACTGAAGGAGAACATGTAACCATATAAATTAGTATGAAATAATAAACGTGCACATGAAGCAACCTAATTTGGACAGAAGATGCGCAAATTTCGGCTCCGACATTTGGAGGTATGCCTGGCAACAACAGCACCTACGCTTGAAGGTTGATTCTGTACGGCACGCGTCGTGGATCATTGGACGTGAGACACATCGGTGAACATCTTAAGCTAGAGCACGTATCTAGTGGCATGTTTGAGCATCATAAAGAGTGTAATCCGTACACTCGTTATGACATTCATGAAAATAGCCAACTTCCCACAAACCAGAGGTCTACGATGATCTGCAAGTAATCGTCCACTTGTTTCAACAAAAAAGTCAAAACATCCTGCTAAATTCATCTTCATGATGGGTATGGGAGCGGCGGCAATAATGAAGTCACAAGCTATTGAGTGGGACAGGTGACAGAGTTTCGATGCTATAGGTCTGTATCTTAGCGTTGTTTACCGTTCTGACAGTGACTGCTTGTGGTATAATGAAAGTGTCAGAAGCGAAGTGTGGAATTCCTGTGACCTTCACCCAGATAATTAGTTTCAGCAGTCCGATCCTCCACAAAGGATGGTCAGCCTCCAAGTTACCGGCTATCAGTTTTCACCAATTACCTTATGCCCCGTCATTTATTGGGATATACACATTTAATGCTCTTCACACCACATTTGCGGTAATACCAGCAGCAACCCGGGATCTGTCGGTGGATTCTTTGTGGCTGCTTGAACCTTGTCTGCGTGCAGTGCGAGAAAGGTGACGTGGTTCGTGGCTCATTTGGGGTGCCCTTTTCCCCAATCATTGCAGCTTAGACGGAATACTTTCCATAGCATCCGCGTGATTCTTCTTGGAGAAAATAATACGTGTCATAAATGACGCGGTCAGCCATTTCTGTTAATTCCGGAAAGACTCAAAATTAGCCTGTCAGCAGAAGTCGTTAATCATGGGTAAGTCTTCGAAGCCAATGATCTCTATTAACTCGACGCATATTGCGAGGTGGCAGTGATGACTTTGATCAATTAAAGATGAATGTGTTAGCTTATTGCCTTTACTACACAAACTCGCACTATTTTACAGCTTTGCTCGGACAGTAACGTAATCAGTAACCAGTAAATTGTTTACATGAAGATGGTAGAGCACCTGTTTCGTAATCCCAGCGCACATTTCCGGATGAATCAAACTGTTGTGTTTGCTTCCGAAGTAGCCGAATTCTGTTATCACAGCTTATCTTTTTTCGCTCCCTTGGCTTTCTCACTGATACTAACTGAATCTCTGCCACCTGGGTGATCCCTGGATCTGTTTTACAGTAAACACTCATCATAGTCGAACATGTGTAACATCCTAATCACCAACACCTGGGCGCGTTCCTCGTAACTTCACTGGAAATAAATATAGTTACATGCAAAGGAAAGCGTATGCTCAGAAGGCTTTTTTGAATGACCCCACGTGATCGGGATTAGTGTTTATACTCTTCTGTCATATGTTGCAGGATGACCATGCATCACCCTATAGCCTAAGTTGCGTGAACTGTGATACGTTTCTGTTTTCTTTAATGGCGTGGTGAACGACATGAATCTGCTAAGTGTCCTCCTATCTAGGGTATTTATTTTACGATATGAATACTCAAGTAAGAAATTTTTATGATGTCTCATGACTTACAGTTTGGTAAAGACGAGTGATCGTACTATACTACGTTCGCCACTACTATTCAGTAGTGAGGCAGCAGCACTGATTTTGACGTGAAAGCAACTGCAGGAAAAATGTGAAGAATGACAATGGAGTGCAGCGTTGCCCAATATGGTTCTCGGTATATTTAGGAACTAAACACAGGACGTCTTGGGACTAATGCTATATTAAAACGAATGGATTTGTTTGTTTTCTCGTGGAAACGCATAATCCATGTGTTGGTTTCCCGAATAAACAACCCTTGTACCATCCCCTTTCTCGATTCATAACAATGGTCGTTACAGTATTACCACGTCAAACTAAAATAATCAGGTTTCAATCCACATGAAAACCAAATTCTCCTAATGTACATCAGTAATCAGAATATCGCTCAACAAGGTGATTTCTACTTGCTGAGATGTCCTAGTCGAGGGATCATCGATTGGAGTTTACAGGACAGTTACTGTATCTACTCTGGATTCGATCGGGCAACCTGATCATTACTCACAAGCGAAAGCGATTGAGCGTTCACATATTGTAGCGAAAAAGGCGTCCAATAAAGTACGACCTTTATTGTCCATCACGTTGGTTACCATGCTACGCGCACGCTCGCGTTTATGAGTCATCATTCCGGACTACAACACCCCCGATTTCCGCTTACACGTCGTGCGCACTTCGACCCGGTTTGTGCGTCCGACGCCTCTTGTCAAGACGTTAGTCATCTGCCGTTTCTCGACCGTGAGGCCGATATCATTGGGCGATGGCGTCTTCGACCGCTCGTGCTGCCCGCAATCCAACCACCCTGTCCTCTGACCGCATTCTACGACCACGTCGAGATATTCCTCCAGGTGTTAGAATAATTATGCCCGCGATCTGGTCATTCATCCTATTTTGCCTGCCATGCCTCGCCCATTGGTCCACTCCAGTTGAGCGATGACTCATCCGGTCACCCATGCTGTCCCCGACCTGCTCGCTGTGGGCTCTCAGACTATCACACAGAGTCATAATGTAAACTGTCTATCAGTCAGTGTGTTGTTACCACATGCATGAGATATAAACATGGTGAACATGTGGATATCAGTGCGTATCACACTACCACTCATCAACACCAGTGGATCGACGGATAAGTCTAACTCCCCTTAACTCTCACGCCTCCTTTTTTACGTGAAATGCAATCTATCATTTATTTTGCGGTTAGCTTGCAACCAAGCAAGCATCCACATGAACCCAAAAAGAGGTTAGCAAAGGTTCCCGTGAACCGATTGTTCATGTGACAACCACTCAAGTGATGGACAGGTGTTTCGGCCTACTCGTGTTTGAACCGTAGTGTACGCTTGCTCGTCGGAAAGCGAACCGCAAAACCGCTGATCGTTTCATGATCAACTCGTGACCAGAAGAGCAACAGCCAAAGAAAATAATTCACATGCCACCCAGCAAGTCCCGCGACCGTAACCCTGTGGTCCAGTAAATGAATGCCCCAACCACGATCTATCGCTTATTTGTGCGACATGGGTTCGAGTCTCCGGCGTGCATGGTAGGGACGAGATGAAAACAAATTTAAACGGCTGCCCACCATCTTACTGACGATCGCTGGACCAACTGTTTGCATACTGAATCTGTGCTGGTTTGAATTTCATTCATGGACGTGCCAGCCAAGTGACCGTGAATACATAACCTCTATACGGCAAAATGTGAAACCACAAATGCCACATACGTTTACGTACATATATATTTTTATATTGGTAGCTACATACGGCTGTCTGTTGAAAGCTTAACGGTGGCGTGCAGATGCACAAAAGCTGCTGGACAACCTGTGACAGTAAGTTTCATCACAACACACTGACTTCATCGCAATGGCACTCGGAGTATGCCAGTATATTCAAACAAACTGCGTTCGAGGAAATATTCAGAAACCCGCCGGTCTATTATTTTATGGTTGTTTTGAAGTATTTCATTGAGGGATGTATGTCCCAAACCAGCAGAAACGTTGAACGGATAATTTTAGGTAGGCTTCCAAAAATTATGACTTCACAGGTTCATGTGTACTGGCTGAGCTGGCGTTGAGCTCAGCAGGGTCAGTAAAAGGGTGGAGCCAAAACACCTCACAATGTGATCCATTTGATGGCTACCAATTCAACAAAACTGGGACGCGACAGACGGTGGGGGGAATTTAGCCTATTATTGTGTAAAATTGTCAAGTTAAAAACGATATGCATGAATCTACACAAAGTTGCAGGCAGAGGTAATAAAAGGGTTATACGAAAACAGGCAAAAACACTTTTTATAAGGCGAAATTGTTAATTGGAAATACTGCAATTCTTTCCCATCAGACAGAATTACTACTTATGAGGTAAGTGCCACTATGGGGATTCTCCGACAAAGCTACGCTCTACGTTCGGCGAGCGACCCAATGACAACAGTTCAGAAGACAACAAACAACACAGCACCGTACATATCGTCACAACCAAGGAAGAAGAAAACGTGCAGCCAGCGAACGCCCCGTGTGAATAGTGAAGAAATTCCACATTAGCGGAAATAGGGCGTACAATTGGGCTAAACAAACATGCCTCAAATGTAGGTGTAAGTTTGTGTTGGAAAATATCAAAAGTTTGAGCCCATATAAGAGGTCCCTACACCATCAGCGGTCACAAATAAAATGAACGCAACTACCCTCATGAACACTTGTGTATAGCACAAACTCTAGACCCGGTAGTGTTTTAGTGCGTACGTGCACTAAATTAACGTTTCCTCAGGTGTACGCAGAAATACCAGACGGGAAATGGAAATACAGGTAGTTGCGGAGACCAAGAACATATTATGCGGTAATTACAAATGGTCTCGATCAGCGCTAGACCACACCGATACGCGAAATAGCTAGGGAGGCTAAAGATCCGACCGTCGAGCGCGAGAGCAAGCCGGAAGGGTGTTTGGCGCGGTTACGCCGACAAGCATGCAAACGAACAAACGCGATCTCATGCATCAGGCAGACGGCAGGCAAAGATCCTTAAGGTCCTATGCACAATGTGAGCTAAGATTTAGGGAGGGATTTTAGACATCGTACAGCGGGCAGACCGGGGGTATCTCCAGGTCACTACAGTGTGACCGATCTCAAAAAATTAATTCAGGCTTTATCAAATGGGAAGCAGTCATTATCAGAGCATTATTGATGAAAATCGGACCGCATTGGCAAACGAGTGCTCACTGCAAATCAGTTGCAATCGTCCGTTACTCACTTCAAATATGAATACCTAGGATTTTTTAACGGTTCGATTTGGCTGCAGCATGGATGTCATTACCGAGCTCAAGCTATTAGCAAGCAAGTTTATCCAAAGGTTCAACTTTCTCGATTCCCGAATGTTTCAAAGCCAAACCATCTGGAACAATCATTTACCGCCTACGTGACATCACGGTACGATCGTCGAGACAGTTCCTAATAAGTGCAAGAAATTCCCATTTTTGCTCATGCGACTTGGACATTACCCACAACTAGGAGTGTATCCAACAATAAATCTGGGAAAACGTGTCAGCATACGCAAAAGACTATGACATTAAATAGCAGTAACAGAAAATTTTTTGCGAATGAGCAATTTATATGCATCAGACAATAACTTGTTCAGCGTGCATTACAGGCTGTCGCACTCCTACCTGAGTTCACTTTTTCTTGACCTGGACTCCGTAGACCAAATCTACCGCACGTTTCAAAGCACAATTCAGAAAACGAACGACTTATTTATACCACGCAAACTGTGCACTATTTTATCGGCTACCACTACTGCGCTGGATACGACGTATTCTCACTAACCGTTCCCATTTATTCGCGAGGCATAAACTTACAGAAAACTCAGAGGACCTAAGCGCGTTCCACATTTTCCGAAACAGATGAAGGCGGGAAATCCGCGAACATATCAAACTAGTACAAGAGAAGATCCTCCTCAGAGCCTGTGAGAGCAAAACTTCTTATTTAAGCATATGCGACGACTAAGAAAGAACAAACTTTCAGCTCTTTCTTTACGATCGCACGACTGGGAGACTTCATGTGACTCCCTAGTTGTGGCCGAGTTATTCAGGGAGTACTACTCGGCAGTCTACAACGTTGCACCCCCGGGCAGGCATCCTGTCCTACCGCTGCAGAAGTTCAAGCAACCACTCGTTACCGCTGATTTTCCTGTGCTAGATGTTGAATATCTTTCACTCAAGGTTAATTCATACAGTGCAATGGGTCTTGACACGATCCATCCTAGACTACTCAAGGAAGGTGCTGTTGGTCTGGCTGAACCCCTTTATAAGATGTTTAAGCAAACACTCCAGACTAGCATTCTCCCCAAGCGCACAGAAAGAGGCGACGGTCACACCCATATTTAAAGCGGGTGACCGGCACTCTTCGGCTAGCTATCGGCCAATCAGCCTTACTAGCAATCCGTGCACAATAATGGAGCGCCTACTAAAGCGTGCCATACTCAATCACTTCTTATCAAATAACCTTTTCTCTTCCACTCAGCATTGCTTCCTTCCTAATATGTCATGCATAACAAACATGCTCATTTTCATGGATAGTCTGACGGAGTCCAAAGACAATGGTCTCATCTCAGATACTATCTTCTTTGATTTCGCCAAGGCTTATGACCGTGTCCCACACGGCCCCTTGAAACACAAACTGGAAGCCTATGGCATTCAAGAAGGAGTTCTTCGCTGGATTGCCTCCTTTCTTGATAGTAGAACTTTTAAAGTTAAGACCGGATCAGACCTTTCGTCTCCCTCTTTCATTTTTGCAGAAGATCCCCAAGGGTCAGTGCTGGGTCCTTTGTTATTCCTCATTTACATAAACAACCTTCCAAACATTATTACCAGCAAGGCCTCTTATACGCAGACGACCTAAAAACCTGAAATGTCACTGATCCCAGTGCACTACAGATTGATCTTGACGTTATTAAGCACTGGTGGGACGACTAGAGTCTCCCACCAAATGACAATAAATGTGCTCCCATGTCACTCGGTGGAGATTCGGGCAATGTATTCATGATTCCTAGTGCGTCTCGCACAGTAGATATCATGAGAATCGATCTGAAGAAAAATCTGGGCATCTGGTTGTCGTCTAATTTGTCCTTCGCGCATCATCATGAGATGAAGGTAGAAAAGAAATCCACCGCATTTAGCATGATTAAGCGCACTTTACCTGCATAGATAAAAGGCTTTTCAAATGCTTTACGAGATTTATATAAGACTGCTCCTCGAGTATGCCAATCAGGTCGTGTATACGTCCTGAAGAAAGAGATATCAGCTAATGAGCGTGTTCAGCGCGCGGCTATCAAGGTGGTCGCGAGCTTGAGTAATGTTACCTACGAGTCGCGACCTGTACCCACTTGAATTTCGAGGATTCCGGGGTGATTTAATACTCACGCACTTTTCTAGAGTAGGTCTTGTAGAAACAGTTTTTCACTGTGGCGAAGACATAATAAGAAGCTTTTTGAGCTTTGTCCTCGGACCTTTCATAGGCAGCAGTTCTTTTCTCACAGGGTTAATAACTACTATAACGACCTTCTGTCTGAGTTCGTCAGCAGCGCTTCTAGGGATTCTTTTAAAGCTTTGTCCGATTCTCATTTATCTAAAATTGCATTACGCGAGTAATCTTACTTCGTTCTTGCTATTCATTGTAATCCGCAAGAGCAGTGCTACATCCTGTTTTCAGTGATCGTCTTTCAGATCAACAGACGCCCACTGACACTGAGCAAAGAAAACCGACTAGATCCGGGAACCTTGGACCCCTGCATCGGACATGTGTATCAATCGGTGAACCGGTGAATCGTCTATCACGTCGGTCATGCAGTGAAGCAAGGAGGTGTTGGGTTGATATCGGAAGGGTCTCACATTTGTAAAGAATGCGATGACGGATCTGAGGATTTTGGTAGGGCACTGGGCTCGCTGTCTTCAATAAACTCGGGTTCAACTCGATCAGCCGAAACAGCCTCATGTTGGCCACCACGGTCGATAGCTAAAAACTTTTCGCTTTGTTATAGCACAAGAAAATGGCCTGCTTGTGGCGGCTGCAGAGGTTTGCGCGGGCCGTTTGAGCGTGTAGAGAAGTGAGAGCAAAATGGAACTTTCACCCGTGCATTCGCAGGGGTGTAGCGTGCTCTCGTGGTTGGACTACACATGGTCATCGCAGGTGATTCACCAAGCGTGCCACACTCCTTCCGTAATCGGCAAGTTGGATTGTCGAAAAAGGCTAATTCGCTGGGCAGAAGCGGGGTGCAACGGAAGACGAGTTCAGCCGGTATGGCCTTCAAATCCACCTTGAAGATATCACGGAACCCAAGAAGAGCTAGTGGTGAATCCACTCGCCATGAAGGGTTTGACTGTGCATTGAGGGCTGCTTTCAGCCGACGATCAAACAGCCCTACCTTCCTGCTGGATTCTGCATAATAGCTGGTAGTGCGTGTGTGCCTTTATGCAAGGGTATTTAAGAGATCCGTGAGACTTCCTTCAAAATGAGAAACACGATCAGTTTTCACCACTGCAGGACAACTACACTGGGCCACCCTAGGATCCAGAAAGACTCGAGTCGCCGTTTCGAAAATGCAATCGGAAAGTGGGTTTACCTTCGGTCGCCGAGTTAAACGATCGACATAAGCCAGCAGTGAAGTGGAGCCGTTAATAGGTGACACCGGTTCAGCGAGATCGACAAGCACGTGATGAAGGCGTGCGAGGGGTTCAGGGAAGACACTGAAGAGGCTCTTGGTATGCCCGCAAACTTTGAAATGTTGACGTTCCATAAAGCAGTTACTGACGTCGTAGTTCACACTAGGCCATATAGAGCGTTCAGTGATAAGCTTCATCAGAGCACTGTGCCAGAAAGTCATCAGTTGTGTAACGCGTTGAACACTGCATCACGAGAGGATAAGTGCGCCACAGGCCTAAGCAGGTTCCGAGAAATACCACACAAGATGGGGCCCTCAGAGGAAGTTTAGGAAAGAGGCGGTATTATGAATGAGCTACGTTGACGAAGTTGCCTTAGTTCTGAGCTTCCTGTTTGCTCCGTAGTCGTGACAGTCAAATAAAGATGAGTAAACGTACAGTCGCTCAACTGATATACATTTGAGGAGGCGTTGGCGACATAATTGAGGACCCCTGGGGCATGCCCTACATCTGTTGTATACTGGGAGATAAGTTCCAAGGGCCTGGTTTCCCTGGGATAATACTTGTCGGTCAGTGGACTCGACGAATACATCAATCGTTTAGGATCATTGTAGATCACGAGCTGTCGTCCTTTGAAAGCATGCCAAAAATGGCGTGTTGCTAGAAAAATGACGTGCAATACTTTTCCAAGGGTATTATAGCGAGCCTCCGTGGATTGTAACCGAGAGTGATGCTAGGGTTGCCAATGATTTTCAACGTACTGTTGAAACACGGCGCTAACAGCTGTAACGGAAGTGCCACTTACAAACCTATGTGCTAGGATCAGGATGAGCGAGCGTGACTACTTTGGAAGTAGCTTTTATAAGTCCTCTAAAGGCTGTACGCTCAGAATCGGTGAGTGACGGTTTACGAGCACCTCCACCGAACAGATTGGTAATCAGCTGTATATTGTACACGTAGCAGGGAATGATTCGACGGTAACAGTCTACCAGGCCATAAAACCTGCGGAGCTCTCTAGAAGAAGAATATTCGGGACACTTTTGGATGGCACAAACGTTGCAAGAAAGTACAGTAATTTTATCACCTGAGAACCAATGATCTGAAAACCCAATGGTCGGTTTGCCTAGCTAGCAGGTTGACGGGCTAACTACAATACCACAGCTAGTCAGCCTCCCAGACACACTGCGCAAGTGCAGAAGGTGAGCTTTTTCGGGAGAGCCGGCAACTAAGGTGTAGCTGAGATGGGAATAAATGGAGTCCATACAACGAATGACTGCGTAGAAAGCAGTGAAACATCTGGGCGTCGCTGGTTGGTCAATGTGACTTCCACAGAGATTCGAAAAGACGCGGTAGAGCAGTCACAGCGGTCTTGGATAGGTCTTCGTACGCCACTGGAATCTGTTTATAAACGCCGAATAAATCGACTGTTTCGAAGATGTTTTTACCCGCGAGACAGGTCGTAGAATGCTGCTTGTGCAGGATAGGACACTTAACAGAGACGAGTGTTCTATTGGGAAAGCGGTAGTCGCCACAAGGACGCCAGTCCTCTGATTTTCTGGGAAACAGTTGCGCTGATAAAGCCCAAGAACTATCGATAGAGTGAATAATCCCGAGAACAAACATAAGTCCGAACCCTACCCTAGTGAGCCTTAGATTCTCAGGACCAACCTATGCGGCCTGGATGGTACGGGCGAGTCTTTGTTTCTGATGTGATGAGTGTCATTCGAGATTACAATGGGCATTACGTTCGATGCCCACACAGGCTTTAGGGAGGGTTGCAAAAGCTCTGCAAAGGACGGTGGGACAGTCGGTGTTGCCTAATCTAGACTGATGTCTACGGGGGTTGTGCGCTTGCCGTTAGTGCTCGAGCGTTCCACAGTATCTCTCAGCTTCCAGCGTTGAGTGTGAGCTAAAAGGTCGAAGTGCCGAAAAAATACGATGCCCGTGATTGCAAACTGAAAGGCACCAAAAACAAAAATCCAGCGGAACTTTCACTGGTGGCCGAAATCCTACGTTAACGAACGCCGACGAAAAGTCTGGATGACGAGATAATTGGTGACATGGGAATGACGAGCTCCTGACTGCTTTGCCACGGAGCAGGTCTGTGAGACTACGTTACCCTGCGCTCCCCTGTCCATTAGGAATGTAGTCTATGGGGAGAGATTCCGAATGCACGTGAGGTGGCTAAGGGTGGGTACGCCGGCGACGTCAGTCGCCATCACTTGCCAGCGGTCCGGTTCCCCTGAAGCGATGAGGCAAAATAGCAAGATGCTGTGTATTTCGTGCTCAGCACCATATTATTATTATTATTACTATTATACTGCTCATGGTACCAGCAATAGGTATTATAGAGCTATAAGCTACATCGACCGGGCGACCAGCTGGCACGACGCTGCTGTAGGAATTGGTTCCGGATGAGGCCAATCGTCATATGTCCTGAGTCCCACCATGAGGCACGTACTTCTGGTCGTAAGGTTTCGACCTCTGCAAGGTCAGTTTAGTGGGAACCTACAGGCTGCAATGCAACTGAGGCGGTGGTGATGGCATTTATTCCTGGATTACCGCAACTGCATGGAAATTGCTGGAAACGGTCAGCCCACTGGTCGGCGTTTACAGCAGTGTATGAAAGCGGTTGTGAGCGGGCTACAGAAACCATAGCCCGAACTGCCTCCGACGGCCTCTGCATCCAAATCTACCAAAGCCGTGATTTGTTCGCGTTGGGGCCAACAGAGAGTTAATGCATCTCACAAAGCAGCCGGAGGGGCGCTAGCCCCCCGACTGCGATCCACTGAAAAGCTGCCGTAAGCGGGTCATTTTTGACGAAGTTATCTGCCTTAATAATGTCTCCTTATTGGTGTCGTGGTGTTGTCCTGCAGGTTAAGCGAGGAAGACTTCAAGCAGTTAGATTGTGACATTTTGGGAGCTTAGACATTAACAACTTGATCTTCGTCTGGCCAGACGAAATCCGGTTGTTGACAAACCCGGCCTCAAGACAGGCAAGCCAGAACAGCGGAGGGACTGTCACGGTAATTACGATGAACGTATACCAATCTAAGTGCTTGGTGTCTCCACCAGAAATGGTAAATGTTCGTTAGCATGTAATATACAAAACTGGGCTGATAAATAATAATAATGATACCAATTGTAATAATAATAATGTATCTTTCTCAATGCATACGTGAGAAGCACGCTGGGTTGTGCGCGATCATTGGTGATAATTGCAGGCGACACAACACATCGGATAATCAAACAGGAATCTAAACGTGGAACCTGCTACCAAAAGAGTGTATTGAGAAAGTAAGTGATTGTGGTATGCGAAACTTTGACGCAAGCAGTAAGAAAATGGGTAGATCATTTGCTTTACATATTCAGTTTGAAAAATGCGATGTTACAAAAATTCACATTTACAAGGCCACGTACGGGTTGATTTTTCAAATTGTTTAAGGTCATTTTGAGAAGAACGTCAGTAGGTTGTCACCGGCTGCACAAATGAACGCGATTGGTCGAAAAGTTTTTTGGCGCTCATCTGGAACATGGCTGTAGATTGCTGTGTATGAGTAATGGTTTCGCTTGAAGTTAGCATGGTTTGTATAAACGCTCAGCATGAGAGACTGGGAAATATATTTTTTGGGTGTCCAGTTGTAAGGCAGATGCAAGCTATATGATGTATGCGATGTGTGATCTACCGGCAGTACGTGCGGTTGGGTTGGATGCGTGAGGTGATTTGTGTGCTCGTGTATGGTTCCATCGTGCGACTGGTTTGGGAGTCAGTTGGTGTGCTGGTTGGACGCTGGGTTCTATCGTCAATAAAGATGGTATGTTTAAATGTTGGGCCTGTAAGTTTTGTTCGATTGGTCTGGGTGTGCGTTATTTTGCTTTGCGGAGCTGATTGCGAATGGCACATGGCCACACTGTAAATGGATGTTTCGTTTTGGGTCAGTGTTTCTTCTGCAACAGTTGTTGGGGCGCTGGAAGTCTTCTGAAATTTCGTAATGCATACTATGAAGGCAATTCACGAGGGAGGTACTCTTTGTCTGGAGACCACTGGTTCATACGATGGAGCATTACAGGCAGGCGCAATGCTGCCTACCGTACTGTTTTCCCTTCGGTTGGCAGTGGTCGGGTCTTCGTGACCATGGTTACGCTCTTCCGTGTGGGTAGCTTGGAATTTGCATCAAACGTTCTCGTTGTTGACACCAAGACAATGCTCATTGTGTGTACATATTTCCGCCTTGTGTATGAAAAGTTGCACAAGATTATTGTTACTCATTATCGAGTGTCATACTAAATCGCTACGGATTGAATCAATATTGTTACATGGTAACTGATATTTTCCGTTCCACCGTGTTCGTCTATTTCTGACTTACTGACAACTAACCGTTCTACATGGTATATTGATTGTCCCTATCGACAGTGACCCGTGTCGGACCTGTCAGCGCTTGGACTCAGTGGACACTATGTGAGACACCGAGCGTTTGCGGTTGGTCTGGGTGCATAACGTCCGCATAAAACGCAATGCAGCGCTACGAGTGTCGAAAGTGATATCACTTTAAGTCCACCGGCTTCAACGTACACCAGTACAAGCAGCTAGTCTTTTCATATGTCAGTGTTATCTGCAAAAGGTGCCGCCAAGGCACCGCTCCGCCGCTGACTGGTCACGTACGCACTACAACAAGAGGTCATATCGTGCCCGCAGCCTTAAAGGAGGGTTGTCGGAACAGCTGGGAAGAAAGGAAGGAGTCAAGCCTCGTCACCGTCCTCAACGGTAGGCGTCGCTCCCCCGCCACACCCTCGCACTCTGCTTTCGCCAAAACGAGGAAGTATGTATTAAATGTATGTGTATGAACTTTCTGAGTTTGTGCAAGAAACTACTCGTAATCAAACAGCTTCATCGTGAAATCCAAACCCACCTAGTTACTTTCATGTAGGCCTGGCTTCTCTGTTAGGGTGAACCTCGTGCAGCAGGTATTGACAGCCCCAAATGACCACGACTGGGGAAAACATAACGGGAAGGATTTCACGGTTTTTGTATTGCTCGAATATGGTTTATGTAGGAAATTTACCTCTTGAGTAATCTCACTCTGGTTTTGGTATCGGAGATCCTAGGGATGGTGGGTTTTTATCGGGCATGCTGTAGCAGGCACACAAGGAGCCATGCCTGGAGAGCAGGCAAACGAGACAACACGGTTAAAAAGTTAGGGCATATTGACGTAGTAAAATACGCAAGGCATCCGAGGTCAAATACACTGTATCGAATAATAATCGAGTATGCACAACCTGTAATAATCTGCTATTGTTTTGTACTGCCTGAACTGCACACCATAGTACAATCTTGAGTGTGTAATTCTTACGGAACTCCATAATCCTGGCTACATTTGGTGTCCCCGAAGACCACCTTACGCAACGTTGCAGACAACAACCACGGAATTGGTAGTTGACTGTTAACCGTCCAAAACAATACGCATGATTCCTGAGTAGACGCTCTGGACGCTAAGAAAACTGTTATGGACAACGAGGTGTAAGCTCACGCTCTTAGAGCTACAACGAACCGTGCACAATAAGCCTACGCCCGCGTGTAGCCGGGATCCTTAGGTAAGCCGTACGAACGGATTTCCCCATAGAGTTCTCCTGATTTCCCTAAAGGACGTGCGGATAGGCAGTTAACGTGAACCTACAGATATAAAGCGATAGCCAGTGACACATAGGTTCACTGCATCACACTTGCTTACAGATTACCAACAAGAAACGTAAGTTCACTGTGAATTGCACTCGTACCGAGTAGCTTACATCGGGCGTCAAGGATACTACCACCACCACAGTATCATCGCGTGGTGGTCATACAACTCGAGTTATATCAATCGTTTCTATTTCACGAAATGCTCCCACGCCTACTTCATTGTGAAAGGCGGGATACGTAATTATGGTGAAAATATATTGTGCAACTTTTCACTAAACAAATATCATTCAGTTACGCACCAGATCCCCGTTAGCCCATCCGGAGACAGTTGTCATTGCTGCACTGCTTTGAGGAGGGGTGGGATTCTGCAGCAGATCCGCCCATCCTGCAACGTGACAACGGAACTGATGAGTGCGGCAAAACGGATGGAAGGGGAAAAACGAAATAAACAAATAAGGTTGGTTAAAATGCACGGCATGATATAGCTAATGCAAGAAAGCAATGCAGATAAAATGACATGGCGAGTGTACAAATGAAAACAAGCAGTGCAAGAAGTGATAATAAAAACGTGTAACTCATTAACAGAAGCGACTTTTGAAAGCGTTAGCGACTCCAAATAACACACAATAACGCGCGTGGTTCGAAAAAGGCCAATTATTATTGCGTGCTGGTGCATATCCCGTTTTTACCATTTGATCACTCAAATTTACGTACCATTTGTTGTATTTTGTCATATTTACTCGCTCTAAGACCTTATGAACATACCCCATTGATAAAAGTTGAATACCATATAGTTGTAATGAGATCACCTTGGGCGTCCTCAAAATTCTATACTCCCCGCGACGTGAGATTTGCCTTGCCAGTACCACCGCGCCTGTTCACATTACCTTAGATATGTAAACTTACTACGAACCACTAACATCAAAGTTAGTGAGCCGGCATAAGTATCGCAGTTATGCTCTCAGCTGTGTAATGAAATCGCACTATCTCTACTCCTGTAAGTTACATTCACTAGGATGACAATGTTGAGCTATTACCGTTGTGAACGTCGCTTAACCAGCCTAACGCTTGCTTGAAGTCTGAAGGTCGACTGGAATTTTCCGTCGACGCACTCTTCCAATCTGGCGGCTGCTGTGCGGTTGTGCTCAAGGTGCTCTCACGTCCAGCTCCCTAGCACCCCTTAATTGTTACGCTGAAGTCTGTTGTGAACGGTGAGTAAATCGATTAATAAAGTTTGTTCGCAGATGCATCGTTTTCTCCTTGTGACTTCCGATTCACGGTAGCATAAGGTTGGGGGAACTCTGAGCGTACGAATTCAGGATCTAGCACTACATGGTAATGCCCGCTAAGTCAGCCAATCTTCAGAAATTGTCAGCCGTCAAGCGATCATCCCCACGCAAAACAGCATTTCGACGGGGACGAAAGGTGTAAAATTCTCAGATTGCTCGGTCAACACCTGCCCCACCCCTGCTATCGCAGAGGAGATCAAGTCCGCTGTTGAAATTGCAGTCTCAACGGCAAGTCTTAGCACATCACACAAAAGGAACAACACCGAACCATGTTCAGTTTCCATTACCAATGTATTCGTCGATCAGGCTAAAAAATGAGGAAACTAGAGGCTGGAATAGAGGAACTACGCAGTGGAAACAAGAAGTTGCCGAAATTATGCACAACTTAGATCCGCTAGTGTGCGTTATAAATGCTCCAAGTAACATCCGCCATCAGACCACTCCTAGTTACAGAGACGTCGTAGCCGCCGGAACGATTATTGATACTGTAGTCACGGGAGTGCACCAGCGGTTACACTATTCACGTAGAGTGGTGGTGTTTAACGTACCTGACAGAATACCTTTGTTGTCGGTGAAAAGGATCTTACTCAAAGCCAGTAAGATGGGAGAACAAGAGTGCTGCTGTTTAAGATTTTGCAAGAAAGTGCAGCAGAATTACTGTGCATTGTTGCTACAGTCCACAAGTGAACTTGTAGCGAACGAATTTGTCAGAAGACAAGAGCAAATCAGGTGTGGCACGAATTTTACGTCCATAAATGGGTCCAGTGACAAGATGCCACTCCAAAAGGGAAATAATACGAGCCAATATTTCCCGATAAAAGAACACAGTCAGCAATCTCATTGGTCTGACTGTAGATCTCGACTGCTACACAAGTTTTCTGAACCCGCAAGTTACAGCTGGAAACGCCCTTGTGTCGCCGGTTCAGGCAGACACTGGAGAAAAAACCACATCTAGTTTTGATAACGCCAGGCGCGTTCAAGTTTCCGCAACGAAACTCACGGCTATTGCTAAAAACTTATCCCCTAGCGCCCAACATCTTCGTCTGTCACCCGAGGCCCTGACTAGAAAACGTCCTAGACCTAATGCATCCATAGTTAATCAGAACACTGGAAGAAGCAGCTTAGATGTCCCTAATAATGACGCGGCTGCGCAATAGAGGCCATCCTATTCTTGTCAGAGGAATTTCTCTTCGTTATATAGAGCAATCGGAAATACCAGCGGCAAATCCAAAACACCCGAACAATGCTCTAACTTAACAATAAGACCTGCAAGGTGTTTACCAGAGCACAGTATTTTGGATTTGCGATATAAGAGTAAACCAAAGGAACTTTACAAGCGTCATGAATCTGGTTTTGAAAACCGCATTCCAAGAAAAAACGCTTCGCACGTGAAACTGCACTATTTGTCTCCCGCTGCTTCCGGGTCAACCAACTTGTATACCAGGGGCAACGGTTACCATCCATTATCCGGTAGCTCCGTAGTAACTCATCCTCCTACCCAAAATATGAGTGCCACTGGAAACCAAGTTCCCAATATGTATACTCCAGTAAGTACGTCATCACCCTATTATTTCAACAACACAAATGTATGCCAAACCAGTCCTTCTTCAGTGCACTCCCCCTCCCCGATATTTTATCAACCGCCACCTGGCCCCTTCCCCAAGTCCCACTCTGTCACCCCTCCATAATGGCACTTTTCCGGCAGTTCCTATCATGGAGCCCAACTTTTACGATATCCACTCGAATATGAGCAGAATCTCGGTACACTCCCTAGATCAGGCCTTTTCATTCGGTATTTCTTAATCCACTGCCTCATCTGTCATGAAGTTCCTTAGCAGTTTACCCGCGGTGTCTGACAAAAAGAATTTCGTAAGTTTATTACTAATGAACGCATGATCGTTGGTTAGTAAGGTGCACATTTTCAAACCCTTCGTATTTCTATCTAATCCCCATAACACTCTTGTAAATGAGACGTAGTGCTTTCCTGACACCCCAGACAGCCAGCTGCGCATCGTAAGGTATCACATGTTTCGTAGGGATCGTCTCATAGGACGAGGAGGTGGATGCATCATTTACCTAAAAGAACAATTTTCCGCAGTAACACTTGATGATTCTATTTTCTATAAGCTCGAAGACTCGTTGTGGTTAGTGGCCTCTAGTGGTTCTCGCGAGCTAATTAAAGGGTGAATCTACAGACAGCCTGATGCTGCGAACAATGATTTGACTGACCTTATGGAGATAACAAATCATGTGTCCATTATGCCTTGTGAACACAAACTAATATGCGGTGACTTTGACATGTCTTATATCTCCTATACCGCATTTTCTTTTTCAGCAAAACAGGCCGAATTCCTTCCATGCAGTCAGCTGAATGGTTGAAACCAACATGTCCTGAAGCCCACCAGAAAGGGGCATATATTGGATCTTATATTTATCATAGGTACTTCGTTTGTAGAGATATCTGTTTTACAACAATTCCCAGGAGGCCACCATAATGTCGTCAAATGTCTGTTTGATTTTATGATGGTTACCAAACCGACAGTTGTATTCTACCGCACGATCAACTTCATTGATTGGAATGCCTTTTTCTTCCTACTAAGATCCTTAAACTGGAATACCTTCTTTTGCACATCAGACCCAAGCATAAGAGCTGGAGAATTTATCAGACGCTCAACGCTTTGTATTGACGTTTTGGTCCCCATTAAATCAAAACATGCCGGTTCGTATGTACAGGGTGAAATCCTTACTGCAAAAGAGACTGAGCAACTTGAAATGCTTAAGTCGGGGTACGGAAGAACATTAGACATTTCTCTGGTGATGCAAATGAGCAAAATGTTTGAACACAAATAACGTCAGACACAACTCCGTCATATAGACGAAAAGAAACTCGCGCTCCGCAGTGAGCAGAGGTGCACAAAACTAGTGCAAGTGATGAGACGGAGAAATTCCTCGAGGGATCCTGCAATAAGAAAGACTACTCTCAATGACAAAACGGCCGTCGATGATTCTGTAACGATGTGCGAAATCTTCAACTCACTTTTAGCTGCTTCGTTTAGCGTAGAAAGCACCCCATTACCTGCCAACATCCCATCGAAAACAGATAAAGTTCTGGATCATGTTTTAATTGTTGGCCAAGGTCTTCGTCCACAGTTAGCTAGCATCAGGCCCTCAATCCATCCTGGACCAGATGGTATCCGACCAATGGTCGTCAAGCACGCAGGTGATGATATACCCATCCTCTTACGAAATTTGGCCAACCTATCGTCCAAACAACCACACGTCAATCTGCTCGAGAATGTATGAAAGGATAATAAAGATGCACAGAGTTGAGTTCTTAAGGACACAAAACCCTATAAAACCCTTCACAGCACGGTTTTCTTGGTAAGTTGTTTGTCGTCGTCGCATTCGTGTCGGCTACAGGGTTCATTTCGCAATAGTTTCATCATCTCGGCCAGCTATCCTAGCGCAACAGGTTGAAGTAGTCATTCGAACGGTGGTTACGGAGCACTGAGGACAGTGTTTTTCTTTAAGGAGAGGGCAGTGTAACGCATTCCGCTGTCGTGTGATTGACACCATTTTCGTTTTCGTTTGAGTAAGTTGTGTGCATGACTAGAGTGATTGATTGCAATACGATGGAGGAAACACAACGACCTATGGACGGAGTTTGCTACTGTTCTTCGTACACGATTACTCGTTTGTTTGATAGTCGTGAATACCAGTGTGAGGTGACTGCTGCAGACGTTGTGCAGTTATCTACACAGTTTTGTGTTCTCAAAAACGCACTAAATATTTTCCTCCCAGATCCAGACGAACCCCATGAGAATGTTGATCCAGTAGCGGAACTTGATCCCGAATCGTACGAATTTCCTCCGATCGAGCTCATACCCGAACTGCGCCCCCTACTGAATCCGTTGTCCCAAGCACTTCACAATCCCACCTCTGTTACCAAATTTGTAATGTGCGACATAGTGGAAGCACTGAGGAACAGCGTTTGTCTGGAAGACGGCAGCACAGCGAGAATCTAGAATGGTAACAAAAACAGAAACCAGCGTGAGCCAGAGGCCCAGTAAGTCATACACACAACCTACTCAAACGAAAACCAAAATGGCGTCAATCACACGACAGCGGAACGCGTTACACACGCACCACTCAAATAAAGTAAGATGCCCGACAATTGGTTATTCGCACAACCATCAACTTGACGTGACAAAACAAAATCGTCTTTTCCAAGGTCCAATTAACGTCCAGAAACGGTGGAGGTTGTATGCAGAAGGGTGAATATTTAGGGGAATTAAGTTAAGTCGAATTTTCACATGATTGTAGCTCAAAAATTCGATATACTATCAACCGATTAAGTCGAACCAGCCCTTGACGTTTGCAGATACAAGATATTACGTCTCGTCTCTTACGGACAAAATGAAATAAATTCGACTCTGCCTTTGTTGCAGAACAAAAGCATCCCTGAAGCACACATGTTCCAGAAGCCGGACACAAATGATACTCACTGTCGGCCATGCGATCTGAGCTTAAGTGAACTGAACGCGACCAACTATAGTACGAAATGGTGAAACTGAGTCGAGAAAGAAAACAAAAATAAATACTGTAGAATTCAGACGGGCTATGGCCGATCAATTACGAACGACGCAACGAGTAGACGAGAAATATATTGTCGACACGTAAAATCGACGAGAGCGAGCGAATAGCGAGATGAAACGTTAACACAGCTAAACATCGCGCGAGCAGGCACCGGAACAGAAACGTTCGAGTGCGCGGGTGGCCTGCCGGTAACCATACTTGTTCAAGCAAATGTTTAAGCGCATACGAGATGTGGGGGAAGGGAGAGAGTACAAATGCTAACTGTAACTTCAACGCAGTTAGCCATAAACAAATTGGGTCGCTACAGAGCTCCCCTGCTAGAAGACAACCAGAGTTTTGACTTCGATAATGTAGGAGTTTTTCAGTTAACCGGAACGGTTGACTCGAGGATGAATGGTCCAATTTACTCCTGCCACATAGCTCGCGTCCACGTCCGGTGGAAAGATGGGGGAAACAATTGAAAATGGTTGGGGGGCACGGTTGGGCAGGTTAATATTCGTGGGCAGAAGGGGAATTGGGAACAGACACGTTGTGGTCGGCCTACCAGGGCCATAGCCTTGTTCACGTCCATCGCAGGCGATCTTCACCGAAATTCGAGCTTTCTAGTGTCTTCTGGCAATGCACGCCCTCAGTGTCCCATGCAGATGACGGATGGTTAATTCCAGGTATCTAAAATGTACAGTGCTCATAAACAGAAAACGATAACCTCACCGGGTTTTCTGATTCCATGGCGTCCGACAAAATAAGGCTTTCTTTTGCTTCTCCAAAGAAAACGTCTCGTCGACAGTCTGTTGTAGGTCAGGCCATCTAAAATCAACTTGTTAAGGAAGTGTGACAACAAAAATTAGATACGGCGGACGTCCACGTAATCTGCGAATCGCACTGGCCTCCGCAAATCTCGCCCGCGTCTGCTCTGGGGGCTTGGCCCCGTCGAGGCAGGCGGAGTCGCCACTGAAAGCGAATCTGTACCAACGCTAGGTAATGTACCGACCGAAGAGGGCGTTGCTGCTTGCGAACCAGTTTCCTTATCGGGTACCTCTATAAACGCTGGCTTCAGTCTATCGATAGAGATCACCTCGCGTTTACCATTGCGTTCCAGCACGAAAGTCTTAGCATAGCGTGCGAGGACGCGAAACGGTCCGGTATACGGCGGGTGCAAAGGTCGTCGAGGAGTAACCGCACGAACCAAAACATGAGAACAAGTTGACAGACGAGGGTGTACGTACGTTGGCGTCGTCTGTTCTCTCGGTGGATGTGGTCGGAGTCGCCTCATGTGTTGGGCTAGCCGCTCGCCGTAATCTGCGAAGTTGATAGGTCCCGTTGCGCGTGGGGCAACCAACTCGCCGGGTAAACGTAAGGAGCACCCATACACTAACTGGGCGGGGGTGGTATGCAGGTCAGCCTTCAGCGTGTTACGGATACCTAACAAGACTAGTGGCAGAACCTCGTGCCATGAGGGGTTGTTGCTAGCGGATAGTGAACTTTTCAACTGCCGATGAAAACGCTCAACCAACCCGTTGGCTGCCGGGTGGTAAGCTGTTGTGCGAATTCTACTACAGCCTAGTGCGTTGAGGAGTGAAGTGAAGGCTAAGTCAAAATGTGACCCGCGATCGGTAGTCACTACAGCAGGGCAACCAAACTGAGCGACCCAACGTTCTAAGAATGCTCGTGCGACGGTTTCCGACGAGCAATTCGGAATTGGTATAGCCTCTGGCCAACGTGTAAACCTGTCTACGCATGTCAGGATGTAAGTATACCCATCCGAGGGTGGCAGGGGTCCGACCAGGTCGACATGCACGTGATAGAAGCGTTCATCGGGGGCTGCAAAAGTTCCCACTGGGGTACGCGTGTGACGGTGGATCTTAGACCGCTGGCAGTGTATGCACGCTTTCGCCCATGTGCGGACGTCGCGATTGACGTTGCGCCAGACGAAGCGCTGCGTGACCAGTTTGACTGTTGAACGTATGCCAGGGTGAGACATGTTGTGCAACGTATCGAAAATTCGGCGGCGGAAGGCCAATGGAATAACCGGACGAGGGATGCCTTGTGAAGTGTCACAAATAATCATACCACCGGAGGAATTCATGGGGACTCTTTCTAACTTAAGGGAACTGGACCGGCGGAGTTGTTCTATCTCCGGGTCGTTGTCCTGTGCGGCTGCGATTGCCGTCAGATCGACTGAGCTTTCCGTCGTGCTCAGTGTAGCATTAATGCGCGAGAGAGCATCGGCGACTGGGTTCGCAGTACCTGAAATATGACGAATATTGGTCGTGAACTGAGCGACATAATCCAGATGTCTCGTCTCTCTGGGGGAATACCTGTCCGTTGTCGAGCGTAACGCATACGTTAGAGGCTTATGGTCTGTGAATACGATAAAGTCCCTGCCTTCAAGGACATGTCGAAAATGGCGGATGCCGAGGTATACCGCTAACAGCTCCTTCCCAAAAGCACTATACCGCGACTCAGTAGGTTGTAACCGTTTAGAGAAAAAGGCTAGCGGGCACCAATGGGCACCGAGTTGCTGTTGCAGAACCGCCCCTACAGCCACGTCTGATGCATCCACGCCTAGTGCCAAGAGAGCAGACGTATGGTGATGCGACAGCGATGCCATATTAGCGATAGCCCTTTTTAAATTAATGACGGCCATTTTTGCTGCCGTTGGGAATAAGAATGAGCGTGCCTTCCCACTGATTAGGTCGATGAGCGGTTGCATTAGACGGGTACAGTTAGGAATGAAACGACAGTAAAAGTTCACTAAACCATTTAAACGGCGAAGTTGCTTGAACGATGTGGGCTCCGGGTATTTCACTATTGCCTGTACTTTGTCGGGGAGAGGTTCTATCTTGCTCGCGGATATACTATGACCCAGGAAGGCTACGCGGCACGCTCCGAAAGAGCATTTAGCTAGGTGGATTGTAACACCATGATGCGACAACCGGGTGAATAATGAACGCAAGTGTACACAATGTTCCTCCTGCGACGAGCTGGCCACCAAGATATCATCTAAGTACGGATAAACACCGTCCAGTCCGTGACACACGTCGTGAATAAAACGTTGGAAAGTCTGAGCGGCGTTGCGCAGACCAAACGGCGTGCGTAAGAATTCGAAAAGTCCGAACGGTGTTATGACTGCTGTCTTTGGGACGTTTTCTGGGGCTACAGGAATCTGGTTGTAAGCGCGCACTACGTCGATTTTTGTGAATATCTGTTTCCCCGACTGGTTTGCCGTCAAGTCCTGAATGTGGGGAATCGGATACCCATCGGGAGTGGTTGCGTTGTTCAACGCTCTATAGTCGTCGCACGGGCGCCGGTCGTTGTTAGCCTTTTAGGCACTATGTGCAATGGCGAATCCCACGGGCTATTGACCAGTCGTTGTCTGTCTTTTTAGGCACCATGTGCAATGGCGAGGCCCACGGGCTGTTGGACGGACGGATAATGCCCAGTTGGAGGATATGCTCGAATTCGGCACGGGCAAGTTTGAGCTTTTTGGGAGCTAAGCGGCGTAGATGACATCGAACTGGCGACCCTCGTGTGACAATGTGATGCTCGACGTCGGTTGTCACGGCCGGTAGNTAACGAGGTGGATCAATTGAGGGAATTCGGATATAAGTTTCCCGTAAGGCTCGCAAACTAGGGGATTGGCTAGCATAGGACGGATCACAGCGGCGTGTGATGGCTTACCCTGAACGTTTAGCTTTGTCCAGGAATCGATCAGACGCGATCGACGCGCGTCGACCAGTAAATCGAAATGTCTGAGGAAGTCGGTACCAACGATAGGGAAAGGAATATCGGCCACCAGAAAAACCCAGGGAAAATCGCGTCTAAGGCCAAAGTTTAAAAGCGTCTAAGGCCGAAGTTTAAATACAACAGCCGACGACCGAATTTTTTGATGGGCGTACCGTTTGCAGCTCGGAGAGCAGTGCCTGATTCTGAACGCGCATCCATTACTGAATGCGAGATAACACTAACCTCCGCCCCTGTGTCTATTAAAAATTGCATTTTTGGAAAGAAAAGGCGACTGCTGTTTGACTGGGCTGTGGCTGTCGTCGCTAGAACACGCCGGCCTTCTAGTTTTAAACGTTTGTTACCACGATGGCTACATGGCGATCGGCATCGTCTAGCGTTTTCGCCGTACGTCTCATGATACCAACAAACACTGCCAGTTTTTAGTCCGGGCGGTGATCGAGCGCGCGTTGGAGGAATTCTAGATGGTGACCTATTGCGCTGAATGCTGGCACGAAGATCGGTCAGTTCACGCCGCAATTGAGCTATCTCAGCGATTGTTTCTGTGGGGTTGTGTTCACGGCATTCCAATGATTTTCGCAGGCTTGCTATTTCGGCGTCCTTCGTGACTAACAAATGATCGGCCGAATTGTTCGCGTTAACTATCTGCTGCTGGCTGCTCTGTGCCTCAGAAACGCTCATGTATTGCGTCGGCCGAAACCGCAAGGTCGCTTAACGAGCGTGAGGGTAACACGGAAAGTAGCCCCTGTGTGTACTCAGACAATCTTTGAATCAACAACTCTTGCAAAAACGACTCAGTCAATTACGATTTACCTGCTATATGTCGCATCTCCCGAAGGAGAACCGACGGCTTCTTGTCCCCCAACTGTAGTCTTTGGAACAGTTGTTCCAAACGCATTTTATCGGATGACTGTGTTTCCTGAAGAATCGTCTGCTTAGCGGACTCATAACGATCGATTGTCGACCCCAGTTAAATATCACTAATCAGGGTCAGCATATCTCGGGCAAGACGCGGTGTAAGCTGCGAGAACTTGTCTGAGTCATTTGTTATGCGCCGGTCGCCGAAATCTATTTCCAACACAGCGAACCGCAGCTCTGGGTCGAGATCCCCAAAAGCGGGAACAGCCAGCGTGATCAACGACACCGAAGACGAGGATTTGGACTCCACCTCCTTGGTGACCATTGCGACCGAGCGAATGGAAATGATATAAATATATATATGAACTATATATATATATATACAATTTACGCACACAAAAATTGATGAGGAGATGAAAAAATGAACTCAGGTATACACTGATATATATATCCTAAACGGGCTCACTAATTTGTAGAGTTCAGACGGGCTATGGCCGATCAATTACGAACGACGCAACGAGTAGACGAGAAATATATTGTCGACACGTAAAATCGACGAGAGCGAGCGAATAGCGAGATAAAACGTTAACACAGCTAAACATCACGCGAGCAGGCACCGGAGCAGAAACGTTCGAGTGCGCGGGTGGCCTGCCGGTAACCATACTTGTTCAAGCAAATGTTTAAGCGCATACGAGATGTGGGGGAAGGGAGAGAGTACAAATGCTAACTGTAACTTCAACGCAGTTAGTCATGAACAGATAGGGTCGCTACAATACGCATTCAAAAACTAGTCGTGAGCGACTATGCTTGAAGAGACCGGAAAACCTGGAGTGCACTGAATAGCCGGTCTTCGTGTTGAAAATTATCTATTCTTTAAATGCTCTCCTGCGGATGCGCTTATTTGAAATTGTCTTTTCCGTTACCGTGGTATTTTGCTTCTTCAGGGTTCACTATGCGACGGTGCCGGAATTTATTCCGTGTCGCAAATTCTTCTTATTTGGTCACAAGAAGTTACACGAAGCTGAGTGTAGACACAATCAATCCCCATGTTGTACGTCTGGAATATGCGGTACGTGGTCCAATTGTCCAAAGGGCTCAAGAGTTGGATCTTGAACTTAAAAAGGTTTGGGTTGCCTTGAAGTTTTCAATTCTTCCACAGGGAACTGTGAAGTCTTTCGAGGAGATCATCCGGTGTAATATTGGTGACTGCCAGGCAGCCGGACAAAAACCTATTTCTTTTATTAGACATGTATTAAGTGTTGCCACAAACCCCCAGCTATTTCGAAGCCCAGAAATTCCAGAGGATGCCAAGCTGAGGGCTAAGCGGTTTCTAGACAGTTGTGGTGGCAGTGTTGGTGAGTGACTCACACGTGTACATGCATGTACATGCCCATGCGTCGTTTAAGCTGGATGATTATTTTATTTTTCATTCTCCAAAGTATTCACTTGGTAACATTTGTTTTTAAACCGGCCTGTATATGCTGACCCATAAGTCGTGGCGCGGAGCCAACTGAAAGGTCTTATATTCACTAGTTAATGTTCCCACTTGAATTTTTTTTTTTACGTGACGGAGCACGATTTGCCTCAAGAAAACATAACGAGTGATTACGGCATCACGGGTTGCTGCGTCACAGATGTCGTTACAACCGAAACTTTTTTTACTTTGAACCGCGACTGGAAAATTGCAAGTGCATGAACTACACTAAAAAATCGTAACTGATGATTTACGTTCAATATCACTGAGTTAACCAGTGCGTCATGCCTTAAAATGCTCCAGTTGTTCATAATACAACGAATGACCCGTACAAATTTCACTGTACTGCTGTGTCTAGTCCCGGCGGCAGTGTAATCCATCACTTCCCATTTTTCAAAGCTTTGTTATATATACTTTCTTCCCTGTATAACGAAAGCGATATTTCTTAGTTCGCGTGTAGTGCTCCGCTGTCTTAACCGTAAAAATATCTTCCATTAAATACCGCATTAAATACCGCATGATCAGTAAATAGGTGAGTAGTGCTGGCTTTTCATAATGCTAGTACTATGGATAACCTTCTTCTAGAAGGTTCCTGTCACACTTGGGGTGGTACGAAAATTTTATAACAGGTTTTGACTTCGGAGTCATGTCCAAGGTAAGGTATCTCCCTTGATTCCTCCTACAGGTTGTTCCATATAACCTCCTTATATATCCGTTCAAGTTCACCGCATAAGAATCGACACTCTGAGTGCATGAGTTGCTAGTTTACCAATTTACGTGTTATGCACTGTTCGGAGGGTTAACGACTCCTAAGCGGAATAGGCCGGCTATTAACAATGACGTTTAGTCCATAGTTGCAATGTAGAGAAGTTATTCCATGTGCGTATTTTACACTAACTTGATCGGAGCCAACTTGCTTCTGTGTGCAAGTATGTTTGGTTCGCTTTCATTCATCTTTCTTCCAAAGGATCTCTCTCTTCGTAATAAGAATGATCTTGGATAGTTTCATGTGTGGTGTGTGGAATGAAAAGCTCGGACGCACTTTTGTCTTGCGTCTGGGTGACCACGAACCCCGTCGACTCCGCTTTGTTTTCGCATTGGTAGCCATATGGGACAGTTCAAAACAAGTGCGAGACAGTCATTCAATCTCACAATTTTTGTCATGTATATTTTTACCTCTGGAACTCGATAGTGAGGTGGATAGTGACAGGCCAGTCGTGGGACCTGTTGTGAGAAAACCCCATCCTTTCCTTCAGACTAACCGGCAATTTCTACATCGAGAGGTACGTGACACACATATACGAAAACGTCATCGTTCAACGTGGGTGTTCTCTTAAAGCCCATTTCTCTCTCCGTTTCTACTTTCCTCAGCAGGGATCATTTTTGAAATGCTGACTGACTGTGGTAGGGGACTACACGCACAGTGTCTTTTTTGTTATACTGCTCCCAAAACTTCCATTCTGTTCTGCACATGCAGGTGGAAAGCTAGTCACTGTGGACTCAACTAGCGTTGTCGTGGTTCGTTTCCAGCCTACGGTTGCTGGAGTCTATAGTTATAGCTTGTCCATAGCGCGTGAGTGTCCGGTAGGTAACAAACTACTCATTCTGCACTCTTCGGACCAACAAGCATCCTCCATGAACTTTTTCACACGCTTCGCATTCAGGGATAGAGTGGGCCTGTAAAGCCCGTAACCTGTGATGGAGTTCGTCTCCTATATGTTCTCGATTCATTTCCTTCTAAAGACTAGTGCTTCTGTTACTTCTCTCACTATTTTCGGCCACACAATCGTACGCAACAGAAGGAATGATGCAGTGAGAATAAACTATCAAACTACACCGATAACAGGCAAGTTAATGAGAAAAGTCTCTTTGCTGAGGAAGCCACACACTAGTTTGGCCGTTTCTGACGCGGCTTCCAACGAAAGCGCCGACTTGAACATGCACTAGTTTCGTGAGAGTCGTTCAGGCTTACGGTCACTTAGTTGCTAGCTTTCTGGTTTCCGCGCAGCAGCTCGAAAGCTAATGAAGAACAGCTCGCAAACTGGGGCCACCCGTACTTCCCAGCGAGTGGCTGCTACCCACTGCCTCAGATGAATCACCAAACCCAAAATTCACTAGTCAGCGTTAGACTCCGAAGTGTTCTGGAGCGTGTATCATTTAAAGTGCCGCTCATCAAAACTTAGTAAACGTCACCAAAAAATTCATTATGCAGTGGCTCAGGATACTTCCTCGATACCTGCCTAACGGTGACATTCGTAATATTCGACTAAAAGATATTTGGTGTAAGTGGTTCTATCGATTTTTCTGCCACTCAAAAGCAGTCCAACCTGGGGATGTAGATACGAGTACTCGGAGCTAGAATCATGGAACTATAATTGTTTACTCAGTATGCCACTAGTAAGATAAGCGCTGTACATGTTCGAATGATCTCATTCGAAATTGACTGGTCACTGCTCAGTCAATCGAGACATCAGGGTGAACTCATCACACCCCAAATGTTATCGTTCTTACAGGTTCCTAGCTTCACTTGTTAAGCCTGTCATGCATACAGTCGTGTCACTTACCTCTTACGTGTCGCAGCGAATATGCAGTGTGTGTCGACATTGATACTCCTCTGACCTCCAAATCAAGAGCTGATGTGAACTACAAAGGCGGTCGTGTGTATTCGACCAAGGTTTGATACAAAGACCGATAGGGACTGTCGACACAACTGATGATAAGAAAACCCCGACACAACACGTGGCATAGGATAGCGGTTCCAATCTTGTCAGTGACGTTAGTATTGGTGGCGCTAATATCTATCTATCTTTGCCGTGAACCCTGCCACAGCAACTAATCACGTTTTGTCACACTTCTACGTAGCACGTCAAGAGAAATGAGCATTCACTGTTTTGCAAAATGCTGAACGATACATTGTGCCTTAATGGAGCCACGCGAGCTAAATATTACTCATTCCTACTTTGGAGACTTTTGACTTTAAGATTAATGCAGCTTCATCCAGTAAAAAAATTAAAAGCCAAGGGTTACTCTCACATCAGCGTGTCCGTCTTTCACGCCCTGCAGGTGGTGATTCACAACTACCGAAATCATTTCCGCGGCGTTATCTGGGTTTTGACAAATTTAAGTAGTGTTTTATCTAGTTTTCTCACCTACCCACATTCACTGTATTGCCATTTACTTATCATATACGTATTCTCGTCGACATTATTCACCTGATTTCATGTAGCTTTTTCATCAATAGCGCTTTCGAGGTGGTTAATTCGCCTTTTTCTTATCACTGCTTGCTGCAGCTATTGCAATAAGATAGAGGTCCTATCCCTTTTGCTTCATCAAGGCAGTACTGCCCAACCTTATCTACCTATAGCGTGAGCTTATCTTACTACCTTCCGTCGATTATAGATCAGTAAAAAAGGCACGGTCGATCGAACACCGGGTTCGACAAGTCCTAGAACGCTGGACTGTTTCTCCGAGCCACGTAAAACGTCAGACTTATGATAAGCCGCGAGTGATTTTGAGAAACCTGAAAGCCACAGTTCTGCAGGTGTGCACTTCGATTACCCGAACTTTTCTGCCCAGGGTTTTCTCGTGTTTTCCTAAAAAAAGACTCATCCAAACTGAAATATGATCAGCATTTTGAACACCTTCTGTGGTAAAGTCCAGCGCTGCTTTATTACACATGCAGTTTACAATAATTGGGTTTGAATGGAACTGACAATCTCGTATTGTCTACCCACCCTTTTGCAAAGAGATAACCGCCAGTCCTCGAACGCATGACAAAGTGAGCGTTTGTGTCTGCAGGCCGAATTCAAAAGCACTAGGTCATCAAGTTGTTCCGCGGTCAGGTTAGCATTTCTGCGGGCGTAAATGGGAAGTACGCCCTCACCTAGTTCGGAGCAGAAAACTGCAGACGGCTGCAACACTGCTCGAGACTACAGGTCGTTTTCCACAAACTCGCTTCATTTTGGGGTTGTGGGATTATACGTCGATACTGGTTCAGTGGACTTGATTGTAGCAGAGCAGTACGATGTGACGTTTCTTTCACACATTCACCGAAAATACACAAACAAAACCAGATGCTTACGTCAATGTTAGTCCTCGAATCTACTCTCGATGCACTGGTTGTATATACACAATTTTATATCTACTAATAGTAAGCCATTCATAGACCTGTGTTTGCCTTGGTTAAACGGTTCTCAACAGATTCACTTGAACTTGATACTGCTTACTAGTTAAACACTGACTTTTTCGGGTTGTTGTCGTGCGGATACTAAGGACTATGTATTGCCGGTTGGCACTCAAGCCGTGGTATTGTTTTGAATTTCCCATCGATATCTGTCTTGTGTGGTCCCCAGCAAGTATTGGGTTTACGGATAACGTGTTTGATTAATATGCGTTGAGACCGGACATTATAATTATCAACAAAGTAGAGGCTTCTTGTGAATCAGGATGTTTTACCGTTGTGTTGTATCCTTCTCTCAAGTGCCTTCTTTCGTCGTTAACTCTGGTCTGCATGTTTTTAAGCTGCCGTTTCATTGGAAGTCATTGTTCTAGCTCTTCTGCGAGATTAAGTTAATTACTCTTATGGAAGACAACTTTAGTCAGTTGAGGCTTTACACGCCTCTATTCAATGAATTGTAATGAATACTGTGCATTTGGTTTTACCGTATATCCACTAATGGGTGAATGGGCACAGAACGTCGTTTAATCAGCACACTGATTGTGACCACGAGAGTCGAACTTCAGAGTGACGTTAGTGAATTCCTCTGCTTACCGTCGAGCCCATACTTCTTTATTATCTATCAGGTTACTCTAAACAGACCAAAACCTAAACCACAATTTTGGTTGTTCAACCTCAAATCTGTTGGGGCGGATGATTTGATGATTAACGGCCCTGGCACAAGTTATTAATGTTGCAGCGCAAGTATCGTTCAGTCGTTCTCAGTGTAATTGTTCCGAATGAGAGTGTACAGCTACCGTACAACCTTCGTTTAGGAATGATTACGATGTCTATTTATTGTCTCGCCCATTAGTGTTTTCAATCTACCGGGTTGCGTAAGAGAAGTGACCTTCCTCTCTGATGGGATGTTTTTTAAGTCCTTACAAACCGGCAAGTCTCATNGGGGCAAGTCTCATGCGTGCACTTTGATCACCACTGATTGTCCGTAATCCTATCCAGGTTTTGTCAGTTCAGCATACCTTTGTTGGTAATCAGAAGATCATGTTCGATTAAGTAGTAACGGTCAATCCCCGTGTTTTTGCAGACCTCTGACTCGTGTTATCATTTTGTCCTTGTTGCTCTTGGTCTTCCTACTTGTTCTGTTCCGTTGTCCTTACCGGATGCCGCTATATGTAACAAGCTGTTCCCGCTAACCAGCCCACAATTTGCAGCTAAATGCTGATACCACGCACTTAATGCCTTCATGCAGCCCCTAAGAGTTCCGCGGATTAAAATTTCGGAATAAAACTACGATTTAAGGGATTACTTTGTCCTGCTGGGATGGAATACCGGGGTTTTTCAAATCCGAAAACATTTCTTCATGCAGGTGTGTACAGTCAATCCACTGGCGTCCAGGTGGTCCGCGAAGACGTTGCTCGATATATTGAGAAGCGTGACAGTCTCACATCAAATCCAATGGATATTTTCTTGTCTTCGGGAGCCAGTGAAGCTGTGAAGGTATCAAATATATTTGTTAACCCACATTCTCTAATGGTCTGTCATTTTGTGCATCCGACCGGTGTAATCTATTGGCCTCTAACCTTGCAACAATCAGCATCTCTGCTGTGCCTTCTCAGTTTGACGTAACTCACAGATTTGTCTAGAATTACTGATCTACTATATTACGAATGAGCGGCTGGGACTGAAAATTATGGGGGTTACATTTGATTGACTACACTGTCTTTTCATAAGGCAAACGAGAAATCTCGCCACTGATTACAGGTGGTTACGAGTTAAACGTCTGTGTGCATGAAATCCGTCATTTTGTCGTGAGGCCAGCATACAGTTGGTCAATATGCTTACCGCACAGGCACCTAAATCGAAATTGAAATTGTGATTTAAGCTTGGGTAGCTCTCGTTTTGAGTGTAACTGCAGACGATACTAGTGACTGGGAGGTTCCTTTGAACTGACATCGAGTAAAGCTATTCGTTCTGTAATAAAGTTCGGCTGGTAATAATTCACTATCCGGGTTACTTCTCTGTTTCACTGATAACACTGCTGTCCTAAGTTTCGTCCCGCGTGTTTTTGCTACCATCGGTTGTCTATAGTTTGAGGTGGCTAAGTGATAGTGAGTAAAGTCAATGGACGTGCGTTAACTATCACTATTAAGCGGAAAGGTCTTTTGACGTTTGAAAGGTGGCACCTGCGTCTAGTGACGTCTGGTTATAAACAGAAACACTTAAATATGAGCAAATTCGTGACTAATTGTCTCATCAAAAATGCTGCTACTTACTGAACAATATGCAATGTTCGCATGACAGATACACCTTTCTCGCAAAACCAGATATTATCCTACAAATTTTTACCCAGTCAATCCTGCAACTGTTGTCTACCGGACGTGATGGATCAGGAAGAGCTGGAGTCATGGTTCCAATACCTCAATATCCACTTTATTCAGCGACTAATGCAGAATACAACGCGTATCAGGTAAGGCCACATTTAATGCGCACTTTCCGAATAAATCTTTCCTCACAGTTGCGTATTCGTCCTGCTTTGAGCCATTCTTGTTTTGCTGAATTATGTTTAGCCCATTCCATAGGTTGCACCTGAAACTAATCACTTGTAAGACAATGGATTACGCACTCGCAATCACATTGGATCTATCTGACTTCGTCAAACCTAGAAAAAAGAAATCGTTTGACCCTTGTTGTCTCTGAATATGACAGCGACTGGCGAGCACATAATCACAATGTATTTAAAGGCTTGTCCAAAGAGATTGGACAACAATTTGTCAGGCGACTGAAAGAGATGGGACGAAAATTTTGTCACTGCGACAGACTAATCCGAAGTACGGTGCCGTATACACACGATTAAGAGATGGTAATCGCCAGTAGGGAATAACGGGCTTGTATTATATTACCGTTATCTGTAGAGTATTAAGGTCGTCAAATGTGTCACACATGTTTGCTGACTTTACTGAAGGTTGGCAACGGTGTCATCGTTTGCCCCTGCAGTATCGTGTGGTGTGTTTGTTAGGTAGCCGTCTTAACTGGAAGAAACACTATCTCTTAATTAATTTGTAGCAGAGCGTGATAACCTTACTCCATCGAATCCCTTGTGTTACTACCAGTTATAAATCAGAACTACGCAAATATTTGCTGGTGAATGTGAGTAGTTCATCATATTAACTTGAGAAGCGTACACTTTAGCATTCGTATTCACCTAAGACTGTTTATGTCTGATGTTTGTGATTATTTAAGAATATGTTCAACACGACCTTGCTAATAACCTAATCTGTTTAGAACTTTCTAGCAACCGTAACTTCACTATGCTTCGTATGTTCTACTCGGATATACATGTTCAACGGCGGAACAATTTTAACCTTAGTCAATTAAGTGTGTTGGGTGTATATAAGGGTGTGTTCGTTTATTAATCAGCTTTGTCACGCCTACATTTTAAATCACATACGCCGATTTGAATTGATATGGCGAGAAACGTTTTTTTATTTTTTATGTGGCCGATGCATGCACCTCCACATAGTAGGGTGGCTGTTCTCTCTGGCCTTATCATCTTTGACACATCGATGACTTTGGGTGGACGCTTTTACGATAGTTGCCCCAGCACCTCGTTAATGACTTCCACAATTACCCGTCCTCAGGAGGATCAGTTCCTTTGGTGTGTTGTTTGCAGACATACGTCGTTTTAGTGTATCCAAATTCCCAAACCTTTGTTTTCCAAACTTGAGGGAGAGAGCCGTGTGATGAGGTGCAGGCCTTCTATAGCAGCTTGTAGACGGAACCTTAGCATGCCTTTCTGTTGAGCACTTCGACATCGCTGGAGAAAAATCAAGTAATAAAACACATCGATTAATTAAGCAAACGTCGTACGCACAACACACCCGGTAGAGGTTCACAGGCATCTGGGTTTCTTTCTGCAGGCAGTTAACCGTTCTACCTTAGTTAGGAAATCTCGGAAACGCTAGTTCTACTGTTCGGTCTCTTGTTCATCTGATAAAGGGCTGCGCTAGTTTTTCATCAGTCAGCAGCTCGGTGGAGGTGCGGAAATTTGCAACTATCCTCCGCAATTCTGGTGCGCCAACTCGCCTTTATCGTCATTTCTGCTATATCCAATAGGCGTTCTGTTCAGTCTCCTAACTCAATGACTAGTTAACGATGATGTGCTACTCTGCTGAAGGTTTTCTTTAAGTTTATCATTCATTCGGTGTCGTTGAATAAAGTTGCCGGAGGACCCAAATTACGATACGAATTTATTTCTGGCGCTCTGGTCAGTTCCTAACCTGTGATTAGCTTAAAACACAAACAGAATATCTTAAATAAGGCAGCTGAATACACAGACCGAGTTGGATTGTGAGTGCTACTTACCCTCCGCTATACGATTATATGCGGTGTAATGGTCTTGACTGCATATCGTCAGTTGTCGGCGGCTGCTATGTAAAGATTCGGAACACCTGGGGATTGTGAACCGTCATCAGAATCGCAAACGGTGTTGTAATACTGACATGCGGACCTATTATCGACAAGTACGTTGTCCGTTTCACCCGTCTTGTTGCATTCCTCAACCACTTTGGGATGTGCCACTTGCTCCTAATGTCAAGAGGTCATTCCGTTCTATCAGTGCAGCTGTTTCTGCAGCAGCTGGGAAGTTGATAGAGACAGTGACTTTTGGGAAGTTGCACTTCACTGTTTATCTGGGGTAGAGGCCATATAGTCTTTCGTGAGAACAAAGCATTTTTCACAGCATCGTATGTGCCTTTCATTCTGACACTAGTCATCTTGTCAAAAGTATTCATCAGTTTCACATTTGAGTTCCACTCACAATCCAAACTAACCTGTGCTTCGAATCATTTCACTTAGGTTGCGTTGCTTTTGTTTCCTCGCTAGTCGCGTGTTCGACTGATAGTAGTGTGTGAAATAAATTCATGTCCTAATTAAGTTCTGACTATTCTGTTCAAACTGACTCATTGCCTCAGATAATTCGCGCATATACTTCACTCAGGTCTGTAATTTATATACTCAGCTACACTTAGCATTTTAACTTAATTCTCCTTAAACGCATTCTGTTCGCAGTATAAAATAGTTGGAGATGTTCTCAAACAGGAGAAAGGCAAAAGTGAATGACGAGTGCATGTGTAATCATGATGGGGAACGAAAATGTCCTTACATCACCAACACCGTTGTAATACGATGCTTGAGGTGGTTCTAGCTTCATGGTTGGGATTCCGGATAACCTTTGCTGATGTGTTGAGTAGTGTAATTCGCAGTTAAACACTACCATTTCGTTTGTGGACCATGACTTGTCATCAATATTTTAGAAACCCATTTCACTGACTATTTGCGGCTGTTCGACAAGGCTTACCTTCTGTGTAATTTAATGGTCCCACACCCGAATTATAGCGCGTTTTTCAGTTCCTGTGATCACTTCGAGTTGATCACTTCGAAGTGACCACAGGAACTGAAAAACGTATTACAATTCGGGTGTGGGACCATTAATTTACATATATATATATATAACCTACAAATTTTTGTGCCTATAATTCTTTGTGAACGTCTTCAGCCCATAGGTCCGACCTTCATTTCATTTACCAATCACCTTTACATTCTCGTTTCTGCTGTTCCGTAGTTGATGTCTTCCGGCCGACGTGTACAGCCGTGGTTCAGGTCAAGGTTACTAGATGCAGATCGATATCGGTTAGCAGCAGACCGGAAAACAGCTCTTTTCCTTGTTGATCGATAAGTGAATCGTTGACGTGGTAAAATAAAATCCGGTTTGACTATGTCAGATGTGAGGTTCATATACCACAGTATTATTACGATTTTGTGCAAACACTAAGTTGTTGTCACACACTGTGTTTATGAGGTCAAAAGAAGAATAGTCTGGATCATGTCCCAATAAGAAAGCTTTCCTCGTCTTCATTAAATTTTACTTGTGTTGGTTTTGACCGCTTGGTCGCTTATCTTCATTCGCAACTTTTTTCTGCACGGTTGCGGAAAACTCACCTTATCAAATCTTTTCCATATATTTTTACCGCGAATTTTCCGAACGCCTAGGATGAGAACTGTTTACAGTGGTAATAAAATGGGATAATAATTCTCACGCTGTTGGAAGACAACGGCAGACTTATTTCTGTTCGTGATTTCGAAAAAGGTTCACTTGGCTTTATCCCTTGTATCTAATGTACTTCTAGAGTCCGACCTACTTTTTGTAAATTCAGATTGGTTACTACTTGGTTGAGAGTGACGGCTGGAATTTGGATGTGGACCAATTAGAAGAGGTACTTCAACAAAGCCGCGATAAGTGTGTACCCCGTGCTTTGGTTGTGATCAATCCAGGCAATCCAACTGGCCAGCTACTCAGTGTATCGACTATCCGGCGCGTTTTGGAATTCGCCCACCGTCACAACCTGGTTGTTTTGGCCGATGAGGTGTATCAACACAATGTGTACGCATCAGATCGGCAGTTCGTCTCATTCAAGCGTGTACTGCACGATATGGGCGGTTCATTGGCCAAAGATATACAACTGGCTTCGTTCATGTCATGCAGCAAAGGATACATGGGAGAGTAAGTTTTTGATTCTAGCCTCATGCTTCATTATTCGTCTTGAATGCTCTGCAGGTTGAACTTATCGGTTTGTTGTAACCTGTTTGTTGTAACTTGCACATACTTCACATTAATCGGCGACTTTTGCACTTTGACGAATGTTTCGACGTACGCATTTTGACGGAAGGCACTGCACTCCAGTTTTATTATTTCTGATGTACACATTTGCTCCCACTAAAGTTTTCATCCCTATCTACCTGCTCGCAAGACCAGTCTACCGATCACAGCCCCAACTGCCCCTCATTACACCTGAGCGAATCGCCGCGTCTAAAGTTTCATCGGCATTCACTCAATTGGTGCTAGTTTATCAGACAATCTTTGGTCGCACAACCCCCTTGCTCTTTTTATAGATGGGAGCTCAGCTTCATTCGTGGAATTGACGGCTGTGCTTCAGAAACTCTGGGTCATTGAAGTCGTTCTCAATGGGCGGCGTCTGGTTAATATCACCCTTGTTCTCGAAAGAAAGCTCACGTACTTTTTGTGCAAATCACCGAAAGATCAATCTGATCCTTATTATGCCGAAGTGACATGCAGCCATTGTGCCTCATAAATTAAACGAAAGTTGTTGTTAGCATATTTGCGACAAACACACCTGGTTTCGCACTGGCCGTAACCGCGTCGACCACACCCCCGCGTGCTGCCATCATTTTGGGAGACCGAAAATCGCTGTCTTTTGCAGTGCAGCACACTGGAACCATCTGTCAAAGAGAAGTTTGTCAGAGAAGCATATCGACTTTCTGAATGCACCAGATCTGGCTTGGTTAATACTTATGACAGCGTATAGCCTATCCTCAACGTCTAAAGTGAATGTGCAACAAGAATGTTTAGTCCCCCCTTTCCTTTCGGCCCTATCGTAAGCGAAATCCTTGAGTGTGCTCTCGTAGACTGCCAACACGATTTGTGGAACTCATTACATGCGATAGACTTCAAGGCATAAAGCACATAGTCGATGTTGCTCCAACTGATAAGGGTTCACAAGGAACCCAGAACAACTTGAACAGACTGAAGGTTTCAGTTCATCGGCTTGCTATGGCCTTTGCACATTTCGAAAGCAAAATGATAAAAGATTGAAGGAATTACACCTGCTGTCATCTTCGGTGAACTGCCGTTTGAGATTGTCGGGAAGACTGTGTATCTCGAGAGCTGCATCGTCATTCGTGAAGTACCTGAGAACGTCACAAATCGCATAGCTGAGACTTGAGCAATGATTGCTAAATGACGCCATCTGTGGTGTCGACGTGAGCTTAGTCGATCCGTGAGAAGCCGGGTGTATAACGCCGTTGTGAGGGCGATCTTATTGCACGTCTGCAAAACTTAGCTTATCCGAGCGAAGTTTATTCATACACGGTCTGTTTTTGACCACTAGCGTCTCCAAAACATTGGCGGGATTTAGTGCAAACACAGTATCAGCAATGAAGAAGTCCGCAGACATGTCTCTTAGGCGGACAGACCCGGTCGATCTCTGGACATGGTGGCCTTGTCTCACGGTCTCCTTTGGCTTAACTACATTTTCCAGCTCACTGCTCGCCACATTGTACCTCGTTTGCGAATGCTGGATCCGGTTGGTAGCAGCAGTCTGGTGGCCAACGCCTGATCTAGTTTCATGGTATGTAGGCACTGATAATGAAGCAGATTCCGTTAGGATGTTGCCGGCTCCCTGATTACAGTCCATAGGACAGCAAACACATTTGGTTTAGAAAGCTTTCTGTTATGACTAAAAATGGGAGTCATCGGCGCTCGTGTTGGGAATCTTTGCGTGCATCGGTGTAATACTTTTTATCTCGTTGCATTTTACTCGTTTGCCTCATAATCCGCTTCTTTCCTGCCGTACATTGTAGCACGTCCACCACTTCCTGTGGTCTTTTCGTGTTAGGTGTACTGACCACGCTATCTGTCATTTCAGTCCTAACTGGTGGCCATCGACTAGGACTTTTGTTTAGGCGGTATTTCTTGACCTGCTTAACGTCACTTTGCTGTACAATACACGCTTGATAACCTATAAAAAGAACAAAACTCAGATCTTATTTTCCAGTTTGCTGTAAACGGATTGAAGGTCATAGCCCTACTCGGATCAGGATTGGAATCACAAGATGCAATGGTAGGGTATCGTATTGATGGTAATCTTTGGGTGGAAGTGCATGGAACATTTTGATTAAGCTGCAAACGACCCAGAATCCTCGAGTAGCGGATTTTGGCAACAGATAAATCGATCGCTATTTGATCAGACAACCCAGTCCTTTGTTCACAGAGCCAGCTTGTTCAGATCTTCCAATTTTCTTGGCCTCGAGTCGTTCACACTTTTGCTTGGCCCACAAACAGACAAGCGGTCTCCGTTGCAAGCAGCTAGCTTATCCCGTGCCGTAGATTATCACTGCCAGTTTGGTTTGGACTTCGTCTTGTCCTGACATTGATCCTGTGATGAATGTATAAAAACATGTTCGTTGTGCTCCGTTTCTACTCTCTGAAACGAGTCAAGGAGAACGGTTATCTAGGTGTAAAGGGTGTTACCCGTTTTAAGCGTTATTTCGTAGATGAAAATCCAATGTCTCAAATCATCCGTCAGTGACGACCTCAGTTATTCCCGACCATTATCACCGTTAATATCGGCCCAGGTGGCTTGTTTCTGTGCTTTCCGAAAAATCACAGTCTCGGAACCAATCATTGTAAACTACGTTCACACTTGCAAAACTGTTTTATATGGATAAAACTTATTCATATTTTGAGACAACTAATAGGCCAGTTTATTATTCGCCAGTTGCACGTAAACCCACAAGGTTTCCTGTGTCCTGTGGTAATTAAAAAGAATTTTCTTTATACATCTGCTTCGTGTGCTTATATTTATGTGACCGTTCATCTTGAAGGCCGGAAATGTTGATTTTGGAAGAGCCTTAAACAACGTCGTAATTCGTTCTCCTGCTCTTTTATGTTTTGGATTTGCAACCGAGAAATTAATTCTACTTCGGGCAGAATTTCAACAGCGCCTCACATTGTTTCCTTAGGAGAGACCTAATTACGGAAAATCTAGTCTTCGTCTGGATTCGAACCAATGACAGAAACAGTATAACCAAACGAGGCAAATGTTCCGCCAACTAAGTCACAATCCAGAGTTTTCACTGATGGACCTCACCTGAATCATTAAATCTTCCCAAATTCTTATCAATAACTTCCCCCTTACCCACTTCACAAGGTGTAGACATCTTAATGCTGATTTTTTGAATGTAGACTTGGTTATTTTTTTAGTAGTTAGTACCCTTCACACACCCCTCTATTTCTCTTCCTGTACAGGGTTCGCCTTTTTTCTTTATTCGTAGTTGTATGGCAGCTGAGTATCAGTGTAAACCACCGATATATTGCTATTTGTGGTGGTAATGATGATGATGGTGGTGGTAATGATGTTGATTATGATGATGATGACAATCATGGTGATGGTGATGGTCGCAAGTAAACAAGCTTTTGACAACTTGATGCATTGGAATCACGTTCTCAAATACAATAGCATTAACTTTGTTTCGCCCCACGAACGCTAAAATTTCACCTCAGTTTTGCTACCTGTCATTGATTTTCACTGTTAGCAATAATGAAACTAATTTATCAGTCTGACTCACCATGGGTAACACTTCTGTGGGCTCTGCGTATTTTCCCCGCATCACGTCCTCCAATGAGCGGAACGCGTGCGGGCATGGAGCTGTGGCAAGTTTATGTCTTAGTTCGTGGTCAGGGTTTCGCTTTTTTTTTAAACTGGGCCACATCCAGTTTTTCCGTAAATATCTCCGATGAACCTTCGTATACAGATGTGTGCGCTGTGTCATAGAAAGCCGATCACTATGCCTTTGTGATTGTTCATTTAGGTGCGGTCTGCGCGGTGGCTATTGTGAATTGGTCAATTTTGACCCCGACGTGCAAGCTCAACTCTATAAATGTCTTTCTGCTCGACTGTGTTCTTCACTGTTGGGTCAGGTACGTCAAGTTTTCCGATGTATCACCGACAATATCAGTCTACTAAGTTCTGTTTAATCCTCTTTGCTTATGTGGTAACAAGATTTGTGAACTCACTGTACCGATCATGCTCTAAATCCCGAATCTGATGTATGAGTCACCTTGTTTGTAGGGTTTACATAGAAAGCTCGGTTGATTTGCCGTCAAGTCAGTCTACTAAAAATGTCTGGTTTCGTCGCGTTCAGATCGCTTGAAGTCCGAGATAGAGTAGTGGTTAGAACGGTAACTGTGTACCAACCATGCAGTTATGAATTCGAACCCCGGTTTTCTCGACGGCGCCTGTTCAAGTTTGGTTAGTCTCACAGCATACAGCCCACACATGCCGACAAGGTGCCAACTAGTGTAAAAGCCTCTCCTTTCTGTGTTTAGTATTAGTTCCGCTGAAGTCTCACCCGACTGTTTTTATACCTGGCCTGTTACTAAAAAGGCTGTTGAGAGAAACTTGGAAAACTGACTGATTGATTTTAAGTCTAATCACTTTAACCGTTCCACAATTTCACGCTGAAAAGTATGGCTGAGTTCTGTGCAAAGCAACATTCAAGATCTCATTGTCTTAGTGCAATTTGTTTTGCGTGCAACTGGATTGGTGATATAAGCTTTCGCTTATAATCACACTACTGTGTTCTGTTGTCATTACTGGATATATTCGGACGCTGATTTGTTCTTCATCGACAACCTAGTTGACGTTGGACGTCGTCGTAAATCCACCTGAACCTGGCGAACCATCGTATGAAATATACCAGCAAGAGAAGGACTCAGTTCTAAACGCTCTGAAGCTTAAAGCCGCATTGGTTTCTGAATCGTTGAACGCCTTGCCCGGCTTCAGTTGCAATCCCGTCACCGGCGCCATGTATGCATTTCCCCAAGTAAAATTGCCGCCGAAAGCCATTGAGACCGCTAAGGTGAGTCTCCGTATATTGGGGGACATTATTCTACCCACATATAAGTATGCGATATCGTGTGTTGAATGGTGTTTGCTGGTTACACTTATCACGGTCGGAATCTCACAAGGTCCAAGTGAAATTGAAGCATCGTGTGAGTCTGGCAATCCAGCGTTGGCTATCCAGTCATTCAACTAGTTACCCCAACACTTCACTGTTAGTAGTCATTTCTGAGGTTAGCCGCCGCAGCTAAAAGAAACCCACTTAATGTTCGCATGTTCAGGTCACATAAATTGATCACCCATATACGCCCTTTTTTAAACAATGTACAAGGTGAATGGTTGCTTTCTCCTTCGTGTTTGCGAAGTGAGTGCATGGCCTATGTACTCTTCACCTAGATTGGTATGTAGATAAGGTTTCCTCCTATGGGTTGAGCTGTTTGTCTAGGTGTGACCTGTACGTCACTTACTGCTGTTATATACTTTCTTAATGACTGCTAACTGTATGTAAGTCTGTTACCAGCGTGTAGCCACAGGCAGCCACAGGCAGCCACTTAGTAGCTTAATTGCACCCGGAAAGTCGCCGTCTCACTTTGTCCAATACTTTTTCAGTTGTTTGGCTTCACTTATGGAGAGTAGCCTTTCGAGTAAAGTGTCAACCGGCTAAAGTTTATCTTTACCATAGTTTATTTCTAATGATCTCACTAAGCTCAACAATCGCTTTTGAATTATGGTTTCAAACATGTACACTTCCATATGCTAACTCCTGTACGCCAACTTGATTGTCACAATAATTGGCTTTTCGTTTGCTTCCCGTCCAAGGCTGTTTTCGGCGAATCTGCCTGGAATGAAATCAAAATGGAATCTGTTATATACATTTTTCCGTGTTCCGCTGTACTTGGCAATTATAACCCAGTGTTCACCTCGTGTTTACGTACACTTGATCCATGACTTGTTACCTTCTGCTTCGTTTACTTTCTTACGTTTAGCCTACCTCAGATATCACCAACTTCCAAACTGGCTCCTCTGGTCAAACGAAGCGTCTGTGACAGAAATGAAATGTCACCGATAAATTGCCGATTGTTCACAAGTTGTTCTTAAATTACGATTGCTCAACTTCTACAGATATCGGGTGTTGCCAGTGTGCAAGATAATTTTTCAGTAGTTGCTCTTCCCAATTTATACCGCGGGAAGCAATACCCTCTGTTTTCTCTGGTGACTCTCGTAAGGTTTACTTAGTGGTTTGACTCACTCTGAGCATTCTGGTTTTAAAACACCCATAAATGGAAATTTTTCATGGTGGCTTGCGCGGAAACTTTGAACGGGGTACTCACGCTTCACTTAGATGAAGACACAGGTATATGAACCAGCAGTTTATGAACCAAGCATCATGTTTCCATTCTAGTCAGAGGTGGCGTGTTCACAATACTTGAACCCGGTTGCATGAGACCTCGAATCTGAAAACGATGGTGATTGTGACGTGGGAGCCTTATTTTGTGACGCTATACTCCCAGTGCTGCATGTCCAATCCTTGGATGCATAATGTTTTTCCCGATTAGATTCGGTAGCTCGAACACCAGCTTTAGCATTTCCGCTTGCTGAGCGTGGTAAATAGTGCATAGGATTGGCACTGCACTCCTAAAACTACCAGTTGTAAAGAACTGCTTTTATATCTTATTGGTAGTTTCAAGGCAGTTACAAGATTCTTGTCAGTTCACGTTGGCCCGTTTTCAGCGATGTCACTACAGCTGGCTTTCTTCTCTCGTGAATCCTACATCGACCTACTTGTCGTCAAGCTCTGGTTAGCGTGTGGTTCCGTCACACACTTTAGTTGAGGGCAGGCCTCTTAGATAAGCTCCTTATTCTGATGACCTCTCAGGTGACTCCGACTAACTAGAGGTCGAAGTTGATAATCTGTCCTGTCCGATATTACAGATCACATACCTACTGTGTAATTGATAACAGAGCACCGAAGACACAAAGTAGTTATGATCCACCCGCAGTGAGCACTTGGTTACAGTCGTCAGTGACGGGCGTGTTTTCTACCTTTCACTACCTAAAGGTTTTAGTCGTCGGACTGTCAGAATATTTTCGGATCAGTATCAATCATTCAGCAAGTGACCTTAGCGGAACTTGCCAATCACCTAAAGAAGCGGTAGGTTTTCTTTAAAACCCGTATAAGCGTCTTGGCACATTTCTGACAAGTGGTTACGAATACTCAAACCATATTACCCCATTCCATTTTGTGGACATCCATCTTCTCGGCCTTTGACTTGGATGAACAGTTCGTGGAAGTCGTCAATCGAATTTACACTGAGCCTCAATGCAGACCATTTCAAAATTTTAAATCCTCGGAATAATAGCCGTATTGGTGCAGCATATGGCTGTGCGTCAGGCTGAAAAATAAACGTCCCATTTGTATATGACTCACTAAGAGGTGGAGGAAAATCCTCTAGTATGTTGACGTAGGACGTTATATCTTGGTTTCTATCTAAGACGACCAGTTTACCTAATTCGAATATACCCGTTAAGATGATGAAAACGACAAAGTAACGGTTGAGACTAGTTCTATCTGTTTCGTCATCCGGCTAATTGCAGCAGAGTAAACGTGAAAAAAGTAGGCAAAGCAAATGGGAAAGCAATCGGTGGGGTTTGAGTCTTACTGTCAACTACACATTTATTGCTCCAGGTTGTGAGATCTTTGGCTGAGTGTAGACTGAGAAGGCTAATTCTTCGTTGGAACTTCTTCTGAACACGGAGGTCAGAGTTGCAAACTTCGAATACTGGCGGCGGCCAGCATTCAAAGTTACACCATTTTTTATCAATATTTTGGCAGCTGGTAAACAAGCTGAACAGCATCTTCTTCACTGATAGCAGGACTAGTTTTTTGTGCAATGTATGAGTGAATGTAAACGAACCCCATTGGCTTCCGCGATTGCTAGTAAACAAACCTGTCAGATAACAGTAATGCTTGAAGCCGTTTTAGGCGCCGTTGTTCAACCACACAGGATGATATTCAAGTAATCTATCAGACAACTGTCTTTTAGTACGATCAGTGTATGGTGTTCAAACATCATTTTACACTGCAATTAATCTGATGATCAAACAAAGAAAACGAACCTTCTTCGCTACTGTGCCGTCCTCCCGGCCAGCATGCACACGGTCATCATTTGAAATGAGGTGTAACGAAAGCCTTTTTTGATTCTTTCGAGTGCACTCTGTCAACTGTCAGATTTTCCCACTTCTCTCGAACGCCTCCAACTTACTACCTACAGTAGGTCTGTCATACAAAATTCACTTGTGTAAGCTTCTCAGTTGTTCACATAACATTTTTAGAATGCTAGATTTCAGTGTCGTTGGTGTAGCATATAGCATGGAAGCTATACCTGAATTACCTGTGTGACGTAAACATTTTTTGTCATGGTCGTATTTCCAATGACCCCGGCGAGACATCAAAACAACCTCTGTCAACGCTACTGTAAGGACTGTATCACAAAACCGGGGCGGTAATTTAGTGCGTTAGTCTATCTATGTTCTGATGACCTCACACTTTGAATGCGTTTCATCTCCAGCGTAGAATTCCCTTGCTTTCGGTTTGTTTCGGAATGTTTATAACGCGTATAAGAATAGAAGTGCATTTTTTGTTGCGTGTTTATTTTTTATAACGTTCGCCTGTCTGCATCTATGCACTACTTCTATAGTCAAAAGGTATGGCTCCGGACTTCTTCTACTGTTTAAGTTTCCTTGAAGACTCGGGAGTTTGCATTGTCCCGGGTTCCGGCTTTGGACAAATTCCCGGCACTTGGCATTTCCGGTAAGTCCATATTTGGATAGTGTGCGCATAGCTAGAATCCAGTACTATGAACATTTCTCTCGTCACCATTATCGAATGAAAATTGTGCAACTTGTTTGTAATTATATTTTTTCCCGGCGACATGTGGTAGAATATAGATCAGGAATGAAATAAGAATGTGTTCTTATGAAGTGAGTCACCTCGATACACTGATAGCGTCGTATAATTAGTCAGTAAGAATTATGCTCTGTAGTTGAGCAGCGACCTTCGTCAGCATCATCATCTAAGACAGTGGTATATCAATGGTTCGTGCTGTTGCTTAATCGTCATGCACCCCTTAAGAGAGAAACAAACGCTTGTTAGGGAGAAATTAAAGAGACTTGGCACCCACTATTACACTGGAACACTCAATACCAGGATTCCGACACCCTAAAAAGAGATAAGTAAGATGTCATCATCATAGACAGCAATACATCAGTGGTTCACATCAATGCTTAACTGCCACACAACCATGAAGAAATAGCAAACCCTATATAGGAAGAGAGAGGAGGAAAAAGGAAGGGAACGAGAAGGGACCTAACTACTGAAAATGACTATGTCCATATTCAAACATTAAACATCAAGGTGCCTACACCTTGCAAACAAACAACCGAGCTGCAAGTGAGAGTAAGGCGTCATCAACAAAACAGCTTCCTTACGGCTTTCACTGCCCCACGTCATTAAATGCACTCACTTCACAGACAACTCGGACAAACAACGACAACATTCACGCCACTGAGCTCGATTAGCCGCCATCTCACCTAGAGTCTCCAGCCACCGACTGTGTGAGTCACGAAGGCCCCAGCCCGGGAGACGAACACGACCCACGGTGGCCAACCCCTTGGTGAATGACTTCATTTCCCTACGCCAGGTCATTATCTGACCACCTCGCACTTTACACCAATCGGTCGCACTGTCAGCGAATAGTGCTCGGTGTGGAAGACGACTAGCTGGCATCCTTAATACATGACCTAACCATCTAAGCCTGTGCAAACGTAGAGA
>QNGE01001844.1:116075-140391 GCA_008508345.1 Paragonimus westermani
AGGAGGCCAGTTAAATTGACCCTCAAAGTGTTCCGCCCATCGCTCTAACCTTCTGGACTTATTATGGATGAGCGTACCATCTGTTTCGCTGATAGCTTCATTCACAGATGGTCGCCTGGGACCAGTGGCACGGGTAAGCTTAAACAGTTCGCCAGTGTTTCCTGAAGGAAAATCCGTCTCCATTTCCTCAAACTTTCCTAATAACCAAGTTTCGCGATCAGCTTTTAGACTACGTTTCAGTTTCCTACGGACATCTCTTCTACACTTGTTATATGAACTGCCAGGAGGGATGTTCCGCCTGGCTTCTAACAACTCCAGGGATTTCTCCGAGATCCAATGTTTGATCATTCCATGTACCCCCGTGCCGCATGTCACAGTACCTGCTTCACGAATGGCCTGTGTGATCTGGGTCCAGCAGCAATCCGGATCTTCGGAGTGAGAACTACTGAGGCAGGTTTCTAAGCTAGTTTGATACTTATGCTTCACCGATGGTATAGTAAGTTTCTCAATAGCCAATCGTTGCTGTCAGTGGGGTCGTTGCTCAGCAAAAGTGAGTGCGAAACGACAACGTACCATCGCATGATCTGAATCTAGGTACATGCTCCAATAAGAACGACAGTCCTGTATGGAACCCCGCCACCTATAACTAACAGCTATGTGGTCTATCTGAGACCAGGTCTGATTCAGAGAGGGAGGGCGCTAAGTATAGCAATGACGTGCACGATGCCTAAAACTAGTGCTGGTTAAAAACAGCCTATGCTCAGCGCACAGCTGCAATAGTCATCCGCCATTGTCTGAGCGATGTGATGCTATCCCAAACCTGCACGAAACCAAACAATTAATACGGCATTCACTTCCCCTTGACATTTATGACGCTTACACATAACTCAGTCTTAAGACACCGTATTCACATCACCAGTCCCAATTATCCTTTATCTCACCTAACGTCTGCTGCCCACTGACTGTGTTTATTGCGCTAGCCATCAACGCTGGCCAACCCCTTCGAGAACGACTCCATTTCTCTATACCAGATAGTAAACTGTTCACCCCACACCTTACGCTACTCGGTCACGGTACCACCAAGGAGTGCTCACTATGGCACCTTCAAGTCTGGTGTCCAGGCCTAGCATACTTGCAAATTGAGCAAAGGAATTCGCCTGGCACTCACCATCAAACACCCGCCTCCTAACCTCATTTTTGGTTATTTTTCACACCATCCGGTGAGAGCAACGGAACTCAGACACCAGAACCACATACCTAAAGATGGGTAACGCCTCCTACTATGAACGGCCAGGTTTCGCAGATATAGAGCCATACAACCTTCCCAGTCGCCTCATATACGTGACCCTTGTGCTTCATGGTGACGTCTCCTTGTAGCCACACGTTTTAGTTTGACGAATATTTCTTTGCCCGGCACCCCAATAATCAGGTGGGATAGCTGAAAATCACCGGGAGCATACCTGGGCCGCGGATTGAGGGTGGGCTTTCCACGTGTGCACTAACCGCGAAGTAAACGGGGCTCTATCGGCAAATAAACAGTCGCGTACATTCAGCGTCAGTACTACCAGGACGTGATGGATTTACGGCTGGCAACCGGGTGTTCTTTGAAATGCCACATAAGCATTTTGATGGTACTACGGAATGACTTACGTTACCTTGTAACAAGAGGGTTTCAGGTGCCCCAACTGGAACAAATGGGCTTCCGGACAATATGCCCTCCGTCTGGTATGCTGTCTGTATACCGTACTGACATCCCCGATCTCTAAAACCCACGGACAAAACCCGAGGAAGGCATGCGAATCACGTCGGTGACCATCGGCTTCAGTGAGGACGCGGTTTGCCGAGTACGTTGAACGGCTGGGCCCCATTCGAAAACGTGTGAACCAAATTGGTTGCTCGACCCTGATAACAGGAGAAAAGTGTATTAACAGACTCGCTGGTTTTGGACTCCATGACTGGACAAATCTACTACACCAGACCCGACTTCCTTAGTGAATCCTCTAAATGCTTCGCTGATTCTGTTGCAACCTCCTGAAGGATACAGTGGGCAACCCGTATGCAATGACTCTATGTGAATGAAACGAACCACTACTAGTCACTGGCCTCCGATGGACCGCGAACTCCGTGCATCGTCCCTTTGCCTTAATGACTGCCCTGATGGGGTCTCTCAAGCCAACCCCCTTCTTCGGCTTACGCAACCGAGAAGAATTTGCCCCCGTAAGTGTAACTATCGTCATCACCATCAAACAAGCCGTGACCAGGAGGAAAAAGTACAGAAGGGGAGTTGACTCGACTACTAAAAACATATACGTCTGTAATCTAACACTCAACATCAAGTTTGTCTACACCCTGAAAACCAACAACCCAGCCATAAGTGGAATTAAGACGTCATCAGAAAGACAGCTTCATTATGACTTTCAGTGTTATCCTCGGTTGAGTCCACTTCACAGACAACTCGGCCAAACAACGAAAATATTCACTCCATCGAGCGCTAGTAGCCCCAATCCCACCTAAAGTTTCTAGACATCGACTCTGTGAGTCGTGAGATCCCTAGCCGGGAAGACGAACCCGACCTACAATGGACAACCCCTTGGTGAACAACTTCATTCCTCTGAGCCAGGTTGTCAGCTGTCCACCTCGCAACTTGTGCTAGGCGACCACGGCATCGTCAGGAACTATGTGATGTGATAGATGAACGACTGGCATCTCTAGTATGTAGCCTAGTTACTTAAGTCTGTGTAAACATAATGACTGGATGAAAGAAATCGCATGAGAGCCACTTTGAAATATCCGCTTCTCAACCTCTTCGCTGCTTACTCATTTGTACTATTCGATATGAGAAATCGAAGGCAGGCAACTTTGATTAGATACCTGGAGATGGTTCACGTCCCTTACTGTCTGCGACTACGTTAAGGATTTCACCAACACCTCCCCACCTTTTTTGAAAAGTGCCGATACGAGGACATTTGAGCCATCATCATAGACAGCAATACATCAGTGGTTCACACTAATGCTTAACTGCCACATTCGAGCCAACAACCCAAATACGTTCTAGAGCCGAAATGTAATTGCGGACCTCAGTTTACGTGGGTCGTCCTGAATCTACCAATCAAGATGTTACAGTTAAAGTTTGTGGCGGTAACAGAGTAAAAGCAGGAGGCCAATTAGAATGACCTTCAAAGTGCTCTGCCCAGCACTTCAATCTCTTGGATTCATTATGCGCGAGTGCACCACCTGCCTCGCTTCATTGCTTTGGACCAATACCCCGAATAAGCATTAACAGTTTGTCAGTGTTCCTTGAGTCGAAGCTGTTTCGATTTCTATTTCACCATTAGCCTAGCTTCACGATCGGCTATCAGGCTACGCTCCAGCTTCCTACAGAATTTCCTCCCAAATTATTACGTGAACCTCCAATAGGAATGCTCCATCTGATGTCTAACAGCTCCAGGGTCTGCTCTATGATCTGTTATTTGCTTAATCCTTGAACTTCCATGGTGTATTATACAGCACTTGAATCCTGAATGACCTGTAGGGTGTGGGTCCCACAATCATTAGACTCTTCGGGGTTAGAACTTTTAGAGTTGCCTTCCAGGCTGGTTTGGTTCACCAACGTCATAACCATCTTCCAAAAAGCCAACTGTTGTTTTTATTGGTGTCGTCGTCTGGCAAAAGTAACATTGACTAACCTCAACTTACCAACTCATGGGTTGTACCCAAGTACTCATTAATAACCGCTGTCCTGAATGGAGCTCCTCCTCCTATAGATAACAGCTGTGTAGCTTATCCGCGAAGGGAGCGCCATGTATAACAACGACGGGAGCGATATCTAAAACCGGTGGTTGATAGTGCCAGTTTATGCTCAGCGGACACTTGCAACATCGGCCCAACGTGCTATGCAAACAAGACTCGGCCATAAAAAGACGGATCACCCGGATGTTCATATCTGCGGCCAGATTGACTATATCAGAACCACTCGTCGACCGAAGGAGGGCGGCCAAATCCGCGTAAAAAACGTCTTCTACTCCAAAGGCACCACAGTAGGTTGGAGCATAAGTAGACACACTGAAAAGACTTTCGAAAGTTTTGTTTACAGAACTAGCCTTAACAGAAACTGCCAAGCGGATGGCAAAGTTTACAGCCAGAAGAGATCCAATCTACCAATGCGACTGTAGTCGTCGTGCTGAGGACTATACCTACTCCAGCCTGATCGGTAGCTGCTGCCTTAGAGGTATCTCGGGCAAACATTGTGAGGTGTTGTTAGTTCCATACGTTTACTACTATTCTGGATCCTAGTCCTTGAAATGCAGCATACATGGACATTCGATCAGTTAAACTTCTGTGCGGGAGTAGCCTGATAGCCTATCTTTTGAAGTGTGAATGTTGAAAGCACTTATAGTAATTCGCGTTGTAGGCCTAATCGAGGGGCGAAGGAGGCCTAAGTCTGGATACTAAGAGATGGGACATACTGGGGGAGCGTTACTATGACTAGCTTCATCTGTTATAGTACCTGCAGAACAATTACTAGAAATGGTGGTTTGGTAGGACCTAAGAGCTTAATTTGATAAGACCCTGCTGTATGCAGCACACAGTGCAACACAGGTTTATACTGCACGACTGCCGAGGCGATATGAAATTACTGGTGTTGTGAACATTCACGGCTGTATTTTGGATGAGATACTATCTGGACACCCAGGCTCAGGCAGGACAGCATCATCACAATCATAGACAACAATACATCGGTGGTTCACACTAATGCTTAACTGCCACACAACCATGAAGAAATAGCAAACTCTATATATATAGAAGAGAAGGAAAAAAGAAGGGGACGGGAAGGGACCTAACTACTGAAAATGACTATGTCCATATTCAAACATCAAGGTGCCTACACCTTACAAACAAACAACCGAGCTGCAGGTGAGAGTAAGGCGTCATCAACAAAACAGCTTACTTACGGCGAAAACCGTAAGGACAGCGATGAAGGTATTTAATCTAGGACTCTAGCTTGCAGGCTTGCACCACAAGGCAGCGGATGTTGGTTTGTGCACTTCGTTTCGTTGATGGCTCAGTAGAGTTAGACTCTGTTTTTCCGTAATAGACTCCGCATCAGAAATGACCGCAAGACTACTGAGAACACATGGTATCAAGCTAGCGCACAAACCAACAGCAACATTACGAAAGATACTATCAAAACCAACAAAACAATCCAAACCCGCCGACAGAAGAAACTTCATTCACAAAATCCAATGCAATGACTGTCGGCCAAACCGGACGGAAATTATCAACACGAATACACGAACAGGAACTAGCCATCAAGAGGCACTATCAGTTTTCCCGGATCTCCGCCCACGAGGATGAAACTGGACATGCCTTCAACTTGAACACCGCAGAAATCCTTACTCAGGCAAATACAAAACATGCAAGAGAGTTTATCGAAGCTTGGTACTTAAAAACCGGTTCAATAAACAAGCACATCAAGCTAGACAAAACCTATGAACCAATGCGAATCAAGGATTTGAGGAGACGTAAACGCCATCAAGCCCAAATACCGGTAAGCCCAAACAGAGCAACTTGAAGCGATCAGACCAAAGTCGAAACAGGACAATGAATAACCAATCGGACTGAATTCCAAAACGGAGAGATGACACAACCAGTCAATTCAAAACCAATCCGATTCGACATCAAAATGCGGTAACGACAGAGAGCAGCTGATCAGTCTCAAGCTCAAGGACTCCAGTGAACAACCAATCGGACATCAGGTCGAAGTTCAAATGCGACAAAATCAACCAATGGTGGGTCGGGCAAAGGTCAAACAAGACGGAAAGCGACCTACCAGAATTCAGGCCAGTAGGTCAACCCACTCTGATATATATGAGCAGGCATCGATCCAACTTCACCAAACCCCCACGTTCAGGACTATACGCTGAAACGCTTACGCACTGATGATGTCACCTCGCTTGGTGATGAAACGTTTGCAACCTAAATGCCAAGCTCGGCGAACATATCAATACCAAAACCATCAACCCGAGCTACGAACAACACCACCACTGTTCCCAACCATCAGAAACTTATGAATTTTGCCTTATCTCCCTACTTTAATCCTCTAACCGAAGTGCCGGCTGCCCACTTTACTCACGACAAAATTGAACAGGAAGGGAAAATCGGACACCCCTGACGAGCACCACTAAAAGTGATGAACGTCCGAGACAGTTGTCCATAAACTCTCACCCTGCTTGCAGAGTGAGTGTACAGTGATATCAATAGATTCACGAATTTCTCTGGTACTCCCTTGCGAAGGAGACAGCTCCAGAGAACGTTACGAGCAACTGAATTGAAAGCAGCCCTCAGGTCTAGAAGGACCACGACCGTCGGCTGCCTATTTGAATGTCGATGTTCCAAGATCCATCGTAAGGGAAAATGTGATCAAGTCACTCCCCCCCACGGATCTCAATCCTGCTTAAGGCACACTGATCTCGTCTCACAGGGTTCATTGGCTTGACCTCATTTTACGAATGCCAACATCGCCAGCCACATCGTGCCTTATCTACGAGCGGTGGGTTACGCTGGAAGCGGCCACCCGGTGGCCAGCGCATGACTTTGGTTCAGGATATGTAGGTACTGACATTGGAGATTGCTTTGGTTAAGGTCCATAAGCAGTGAACACATTCGGTTCAAAACGCTGTCTGATGTAGCATCAAAGCCCAGTCTTGTGACTACAATCCTTGAGGTATTCGACGGTTTGTGCGACCAGGTGACTGACTACACATGGTCGACTGGGTGGGATTCGTGAAAAAACATTCGACCTTTTGTGTTGACGGTCTTCTTATATCAGTTAACTTGAAAACACAAAGGTCCCTTCCCATTTCTCACATATTGTTAGCCAACGCCTCAGCTCTGATCAGATACTCGTGCAACCGAATCCACCACGAAGTTAAAGGCAACTGTCATTACAGTGGTTTGGCTGTTACAGCAGCAGTCGTTGTTGTCTCCATCACCATCGTTTCTCCAGCCTTGAGCCGTACCCATCGTTATAGTGACTCGGACTGGCATTGCGTGCAACACTACCCCAACAGTATGCCTCAGATACAACGTGTGAATGGCCACGACCGCGAAATTACCAGCTCTCTTGTGACTTATCTTCAACCAATTTACTCCGTTCTTGATTTTCAGTGTGCAAGTGTGAATACAATTTTGACTAAAAATGATACATACAGTGTATATCCCTCCTAAGAAAAGCCTGACATAAGGTCAACATGTGCATCTATCTGTGTACATATATTGGTTAGAGTATGCACGTATACATCTTTACCCCCATGCCAGAATTGTGTTGTCAATTGGTTATTTGCTCGCTAAACTGATACATTCTGCTGGAAAAGTTCATGCATGTAGGTGCGTACGTTTGGTAAAAGCTGTAAGAAATTGAATTTCGTGTTCTTATTTGAAACACTTCGGATTTGGTGAGTGGCTTGTTACAGTTTGGTGGATGTTAGTCAAAGAATGGCTGTTCGCTTTTCCCCAAACCGTACCAACAAGTAAAGCTGTGTAAACAATCGATTCGGTTGAAGAGACCGGATGGCAAGGCTGGTTGCGGTCTGAACTTTAGAATCTTTATCCCTATTTGATGAGTCTATTGAAGGAGTGCCAATTTGAATCTGAGCATCACGAACCAATATAACTATCCGAAATATATAACGACGACTTCACTAATATTATCATTTCAGAACCACAATTTTGCCATCGGTTGAACAAATGAAAACTGTGATGCACAAATTAGAACGCTTTCATACAACATTCCTGAATAAATACTCATAAGTTGACCTACTTTGTTTCTGAATAATGCTCGGATTTCTTCATTCTGTATCGTATGATTAAATGCGTAATTTGGCGAATACACTGCATCATCATAGTCCAGATCCGTTCCCGAAATACCTTCTTATTTCTATAAACTTTGGTTTATATTACATTATTCTCGATGTCCCTTTTGCTATTTGATCAGTGTAATTCTGATGGCCCGGATTGTTCGTCACTGTAGTATATTACAAAATTTATATTTGCACAGATTCTGTACCAGTTGTTTTGATCAAATTCGCGAACATAACAAGGAGATAAGGCCCTCTCAAACTAAACAGAACTGCCTAATTTGTGCGTCAGGTATGCACAGAAAAGTTCCTAAAGCTGATACTCAACCAGAAACTCTGACAAATTACTGGATGGATGTATCTTTTTATTGGATTATGTAATGGATACTCTTTGGAGTCGCAGAATGTATGGGAGATTTTTCTGTGGAAATCTATTCTGTAAACTTAATGCATTTACTACTTGCGTTAGGCCAACCGTGATGGAATTCGAACGGAGCAAAAACGTATCGGGTCACCGTAAGTGGTTGGGGATGCCCTCCACTCGTACGTGTGCCCCACACATTTCAAAAACAACGAGACGCCGCTGTCTAGTTGTAAACCCTCGTTTAATTATGCTAACAGTGTTCAAGATCACTTCTGCGAATGTCTAATGTGTGACCAACGATTGTGGGATCCCTGATCACGGCAGGATACTCTAATTGATTTCAAGATGCTTCCTAAGTGTCTTCTCTTGTCTACCTTTTCATAGCGTCCATTCACTATAAACCCATGAACGACCCCGCCATCTTATACTGTGTACACAGTTGCCAGTTACCTCATCGTGTGAGAGATGCTGAGGATGCACCTGGTATTTACTCGGCGTTGCCTTCTTTTGAAAAATAGTGCTGATGGTTATATCGCTTAAAAGCATGTGAAGAACCTCCGACTTCACGCGTGTAATGATCTTCGTTCCTTCTGATGCTCTGATTTTGGGTCAAGTGTCTTTTTCGACGGTCTCTTAGGAACCTTGCCAAGGTGACTTCTGCTCATTATTATAACCGTCCTTTTCTTTTATGCTGCTTTTGTCGTCCGCACCGGTGCACAACTGCAATGTCCTACGGCTCGCTTTGTTTGCAATGCTAACACCCGTTTGTTGTAAGCAGATTCGTGGCTAAGGCTGCTTTAAATTTCTATAGTTTTGTAGTAACTCTTGGTCTGAAGGCCCCGCTATACTCGATAGACCAGGCAGTACGAAAATGGTGGCTAACCGCTGCTAGGTTGTAGGCTTATTGTCCATCTGGTTTTCGAACCTATTCCACTGACGCATTGTAGAATGGCGTCAGCCTGACTGTGCCTCTGGATTGTAAAAGTGGGGTCTACAACAACGCCTAAACGCTTGTGATGGATGTTCAACTCGACTCAGCGCCTACTGCTTCAATTCTTCTGTATAAATATTCCTTCATTTCTCTCAACCAACCAGTTATTTTCCTCATACCCTTGGCGCATAATAAACATTATCATCTGGTTCAGTTACGTCAACAGCAGTGTTGCTGGTATCTTGTTTTCACTTGTTTGTGCGCTGTTTTCGACCTACCTTCGAATGGTTCTATTGACTGTGGTTAACCTTCATTAAACATCGCCGATTCGTTGAATGATCATCATACGACAGTGCATCTCTTTATCCATTCCGTGCTTTAAGGGACAAAGTAGAATAAAGTATCTGTATGAGGAGGTCCTCAGATCGCCTTAAAGTTGTAAGGAGATTTGATCAAACAACCTGAAAGTGTGATATAGCATGTGGTAACAGATATTCATCGTGGGTTACTCGGGGTGGGGGGAGCAGCTCTTAATGAGTGACAGAAGACTAACTTCTTTCATCACTGGCCATATCTCGGAGGTATGAGTCTCCTGATGTGACCCCCGCACTGAGCAACTTTGGTCTCAGAAAGACGAACTATTCAACGCAGTTTTATTTATTGTATGCAAAATTTCCCTTTTGATATTACATCTGATTTACTCGACTTGATGTAGTGTTCACAACAAGCTACCTAGAATTAGACAAAATTGGAAATCTGTATAAAACGAAACAATTCGACAAATGTGGTGAGTATGGTAAGGTAAGTGCCGAATGAAATTGCCGGGTTCAGCCAACTATTGTTTTCACATTTCCACAGAATTTCCAGCTAGCTTTTTCCATAAAGGAGCATTATGACCGAGGTTCACTCTGAATAAATCTCGCCACTAGTACATATCCTTACGGCGACTAAGATTAGAACACCGGTAGCGTCTTCATGAGACAACAGTGTTGCTCATTGTGCTACTGATTTCATATTAGACACCAACGAATCACACAGGAGTGAGTTCTAACAAAAGCAAAACTCGGGAATAGTGCTTCTTTTCGAAAACACTTGGCTACAGTATCTTCGGGAGTGTGAAAGTAGTTGTTATATGGATAAAATCCTCTACAAATTGTCACTAATCAAAATGCCGCCTAACAAAGTTGATTATTTCCGTGATTTCCATTCGAATAGTAATGCAAGTCGCATAGTCGTCTAGCGGGGTTAACAGGTCAATTACTGTGTCTTGAGGTGATCGGGCGATCCGGGCATAAGTCAGGAGAGAATGTGGCTGACTGCTTGAGTGTAACTCGTGATGCACTGATCTTCACGATTGCCTCAATGAAACACTGCCACCCTTTTAATCCGGGGCGTGCGCTATTGATGATCTCCAACAAGACAGAAATTCGAGTTCAGTGCTTTCTCTGGAAATGGACTAACTGTCTCTAAAAGAGTGAAAGTTCCATCACCGTTTTTAATTTGGATGACAATACCGCGGCTTTCTATCCTTCGGCAATCCTCCTACCTCAATAGGATTTAATCACTGGGAGAGTCATTGTGTGGCCTCTCGACCGACCAATTTACATTCACTACAAAGTGGCAGTTAATGGAGAATAACCCCACCGAATGCCATGCGAATTTAGTAGGAAATTTGGGCTGTTTTAAACCAGTATATTAAGGAAACGACTCAGGTTGACCACAGCTCGATGAACCTGTTTGGACACCTGTTAATTTTTCAGTGTGCTCCTCATGATGCAAAACTGGTTCTGTTTACTTCCGCTGTTATAATGTGAGAAATGTCAAACGTCGTTTCGAAGCAAGTGTCATGCCTTGTGTCCCACCAGCCTATTCACACAAAAGGCGGATCATTTATCATTGGTGTCGTCTTAGAAGTTGAACATTTAGTGTGCGCCTTTTAACCACTTCTTTATACCTGCGAGAACCTTGGTGTTAAATCATTCGTTCTGTTCCCCAATCGAACGGACACATTCGCGGGAAACTCGCACGCTTGTCGGCAGAACGGTTATGAGTGTGTCAGTCACTCGGGATGATTGGATCACCAGCTGCTTCATGTCTTGAATTCGTGGCTTTTGCTTACGCAAATTTTTTGCACAGCGCATAGTTCGCCGACCTGAAATCGTAAGTGATCAAGAGTTCGGTAGAGAAACCTTCTTCACCCAGGTGCCTTTGACCATAGATCGAACAGCAATGAGTGCTCTACGTTAAAGAGGTAGACGACTGATGGTGGTGCGAGGACACAACCGCGGATTGGTGACTCAGTTATTTTTGGTGGCGTGCATTGTGCGGCCGTCTATGTCAGCATCTTGAAAAGATCTTCCTTACTATTCATAACATATGAATGGCGGAGTGCAACCTCTCAACATGACGCGTACTTGTTGTATGATGTGACTGTGGCTGTTTGCAGGTTGTATAACTAGTTTGTAGTCCTAATATAAACCACATTTCTAGGGCACGCATACTGGGAAAAACCATAAGCACTGTTGAATTCATGGCCTTGTGACTGAGTTCAGAGATGGCTTAGGGCAGAACTTGAATAGGTCGGGTCCCACTCTTCTTGAGTCATCTTCCAGGAGCATGCGAGAAAGCCTCATCTGTGTACTAAAGTGACAAGAAAGGTGAGCGTGTTGTTAGCCTCCAAAAGATTATCTCCCAAAGCAGACATTTAGTTTTGCAATGATGGTTTTTGTGGCTAATAATGCTAACTACCCGTGTTCATTTTCCACCAAACTGTTTTAAGGTCGATATACTAGGATTAATGAATACGTCGACTGTCTCTTGCCATGCAAACGAACCACGTGCCACGAGGTAGTTATCCGTGGCTTCAACAGAAAAGTATTTTACCTATGATATACCCGCTGGAGCTGTGCTAATGAACACTGACCGTAATGCACCTGGTGGACGTCACACTTCTCAACACTCGAGGAACTAAAGAAGAGATCCGAGGTGCGGCCCTGACAGGAAGCTAAGATCGTGGCTGAGTTTTCCGTCAGCCCTAATCTTTGTCCAACTAAGAGTTTACCATGCACTTTCACCTGAGAAATTTATGCTCGTTTCTTACTACACACCGTCCTCACGGTTATTCTATGTGCGCAACATAACTTTCTCTACTTGTGAAACAACACCGTTCATGCCAACATTTGTTTACTCTTATCTATCGTTTCTGAGGTCAAGGTCATTTTTGTGGCTGATGCTTGGTCGGCTGGACTTGTTACTACCGCGTTGTGTTGTTACTGTGCCGATCGAAGCAGGCGGGTTTGTCTCGTATCGTGTGTTCAGGCCATAAAAGCACTACCGAACTCAACCAAAATCTTACGCCCTCGCACGTTCACTTAGCAAAAATGCATTAAGGGGTCGAACAACTGAGGGCCTGTGCTGGTTGCTTTCGCCGTTATGCAAGGGTGAACGGTCCGAAATCATAGGGCCTAGCTGTTGATAACGCCATCTGTTAAAATTGTCCACATTGAGGAGCAGGTCGCACAGACTCTTTTGCTACTGTAAAGTTTACGCGTCGAAAATACGCAATATCCTACCGATATTACGGGATCCTCGCATGCGTTCAGTTCACTCTGTTGGCCCCACAAAATGTGCGGAATGGAAATATTATTAAAGAACTCGTGGTCTCATTTTTTTGCTTCCGGGCGCAACTTTGAATTTAGCCAGAACTGAAATTCAAAAATATGTAGTGATATCGCGGTACATAAGTTGCACGAATTCAGTTGAACAAAAACCAGATTGAAGGACCACCCAACATCATAAAAAGAAGGTAGCTTTGCTATTTTCCTCCGAGTCAAATATAATGCTAACCATTTAGATAATATGGACTCACTGAGTGCGTCTCCTATGCTTGATCGGCAGCCATGCCGATGATTTGTTACAGAGCCAGCCCCATGTCAACAAGACCGGTGGAACGACCGCCGTTTGAGTCCACGAAATCCAGCAGTTAACAATGTAGATGTGGAACATCACATATCACTGAAAATTGATGACATCCGCAAAACGCCGATTAAGGCGCGTATTTCAAATGGGGTCCGAGAACAGACCACGGACTCTGTGTAAATTAACGCACATCATTTAATTATAGCGTAATGCTTATGATGATGGTTTATATCATCAACATAAGTTGAAGATCTGGCAGTTATTTATCTAAAAAACCTTCCTGTCCTCAGTCGTGTTCTCGATGTTGGATAACACAGCGGACGTGTTAGTCAGCCACGGCCTGTCAATGAGCCAAACACCCATCTGAATTACTTCTACATTTCACGTCAGTGACAGACGTCACCACTCTTCTTTCTTCAATCGGTTGGGCTAAGTATTAATCGTCGGAGAGGTGCCCGGTGTAGCCATGACTGGGCTTGCACAAGGTCATGCCGTTGACCTTTGAAACGGCGGCCAATTTCCTCGAAAGCGCTGTGAAAGCGAAACAGACAGAGCCCAGCCCGGCTTGCATGATGCCGCAGTCACGGACGCTTGACGGGTTAAGTTGACACGTCGCTCATTCCGCCGATTGACTAGGGTGCCGTGAGGCCAATCATTTGACTGCGTTTTGCTTGATGGCTTCAATGGAGGGGACCTGGAGTCTACCTGTCCACATGGTCAGCACAGCCGTAATTATATTTTTACCTTTGGAGTAACTTAAAATGGTATTTTTTGTCTACCACCAACGGTGGACTCAATCGGCGGTCGTTCCACCGGTCTTGTTGACATGGGGCTGGCTCTGTAACAAATCATCGGCATGGCTGCCGATCAAGCATAGGAGACGCACTCAGTGAGTCCATATTATCTAAATGGTTAGCATTATATTTGACTCGGAGGAAAATAGCAAAGCTACCTTCTTTTTATGATGTTGGGTGGTCCTTCAATCTGGTTTTTGTTCAACTGAACTCGTGCAACTTATGTACCGCATTAGTTGGTCTATGATGCTGGGGTGGAAAGACTTGACCACCTTGTTGATGTGTCAACGCCTGATCGGCCTTTCTTAATCTGAAGCACACACATCGCCCGTTTTTACACATGATACGCAGTTACTTGCATGCATTGCTTCGTCCTTCTCAGTATGAAGTCGTACTTACTAAGGCCACTTGGTGTACCCGTGCAATTTCTTCAGAATGTTGAAAGAAGTGTTTTCGGCCAAACCTCACCTTCTCTGTCTGCACGGTGACACAACATATCACCTGATATTGTGTTGCATTATTCTCCGAAAACATACATTGCTCATGGACTGTTTGCTCGTGCGAGAACAGGTTGAATTACACCAGATTTTTGTAGTTCAGCTAAAACGGAGGCGGTCTTATCATTGTGAGATCTACTGTGGTCACAGTGAATACTTTGCCTTTCAAATTGATTTCGTAATTGTTTCGTACCCGTTTTTTCATTGTGGTTTTGTTGATAAGGTTTAGGTAATAAAAACACCTAAGACTGTGTTCCGTGTTTTTAGGTTCGCCTGCGGAAATGAAATTTCCGTGTTGAGAACTAAGTGCAATATTGTGATAATACATATGCAGATATTTCACGGCTTTCGAGTGGTTTTTGTATAACTCTTAGTGTGCCCTAGTTTCAGATAGTACTTAACGGAAGGTATCTGCTTGTAACTAAAATGTATGCTGTGAATGAACATCAGACGAGGATAACTTTTCATTTTTCCGGGCCTAAATGCAGCCTATGCTCACCAGAGCCGCCGTGCTTGGTGACTCTCACTTTTTGGTGAGTAAACGCATCCATATTACGAAGGAGTTTATTGAGTACAATTGGTTCAACACCATTAAGAGTTACAATTTACCACTGTAGTTTTTGTCAATTCTATGGGACAAGTTACTCGGCGGAGTACTCCAAAGTGAAAACTTTTGTGGATATCGGTTTTTCGCCTTACTTTCAAGCTTGTAAGAAGTCGCGTTTTCGCAGAAACCGAAAAAAGGTTTGCTACACTCTAAGGTTCTTGAATGGGTACTAATGAGCCGGAACGGTAATAACAGTAATAATGCGTAGTGATAGTACTGGTAACTAAGTGGCGACCAGTGGTGCTGCTGATAATGATAATAATAATTTGTAGTGCCAATTATTACAGAAATAAATGGATAATTTTCTAAGTAAACATGAATATAACAGGCCAGGGCATCAATGGAATAAATCAAGGATGGAAAAATTTACATATTCCATCCCCAAAGCACATCAGAAAGGTGTGGAACTAAATTGTAGTGTCGCATTTCTTGGGTGATCAAACATATTCTGTCTTAGTCTCAGTGTAGAATCAAGCGAGCCAAAGCTGGCCGATTGAGAATAACGCGGCCAGTAAACAAGAAGTATATTGTCGACAAGCGAAGTTGGCGCAAGGACGAACGAATAACAAGACGAAACTATAACACAGCGGAAGTACAAGCCAGTTTGCAGTGCAGTCGCACGTTCGAGTGCGTGGGATACTTGTCGGTCACCGTACTCGTTCAAACAAACGTGTAGGCACATACAAAAATTGGAAACAAAGAAGGTACGAATCGCAATCGTAGCTCTAACGTAGTTAGCAATAAACAAATAGGGTCGCTACATCAGTACTCTTCCCGGGAACAACGTCGAAATTTTTTAAACTTTTCTATACCCGATAACGGAAACTGCTCACTGGCTATGCTACAACTTAGCATCACAGACAGTATGTCTTTAAAACCTTGATAAGTGACAGTTCTGCGTAGCTCATTGTCAACATTTTTGGTGGTCAAATACAATAAGGCACAATGCGGCCTCACCACCACTGAAGTTGTCACTGGTTTATTGTAATCCAGTATGAAATTGAGCAGGTTGAACATAACATTGTTTTCGCTACACATCTGTATAAAAATACCTTCGAGAATTAGGCCTTCACGTAAACTCCATCCACAGCACTCTTCAGTAAACGAATTGCTTTTTGGACGCTTTACACTCCTGTGCTTTAAGCTTGTTTTTGAGGCTTGTTGGTTTTCCCAAATAACGCCCTCAGTGTCGCGCATTTCAATATGTCCTTCACACATTTGCACAAACCATCGAGACGCGATTTCGATGGCTTCGTTTCACTTGTTCTAGACACAAGTGATATCTGTTTCTAGATGATCCATATTTAAAACGTCCCATGATAACAACCTTATTCAATATGACGTTCCAAACCATTTCGTAGGACCACCCTATAGATTTGACTATTAAAACGTTTATAAAATCTGATACTTTCTTCAAAATCCGTTAATTTCACACGATAAAAGGTTTTGCTCGTTGTTCGGCAAATCGACGCACCAATCTATCTGTGTGACTCACGAATAGACCCGATTCGTATCATTCAGAAGCTGGAGGAGAACCTGGTAGATCATAAGTTGGATTGTATCTATTCAATGAATAATGGGTAAATCTCATTTTCATACTAAACTGCACCCTGAAACAGTTAGGTGTCGGGCCAATCCAAACCTTTACAATGTTCAATCATCATTTGGGCCGCGGAATAAGTGTCAGACTGTGCGGACGAGCACACAGAAATGTATAAATTCGTCATCAGTGGGAGCAGAAGTGGTTTGAGATGTCACTTTTCAAAATACCACATTTTCAGAAGATGGACTATAAGAAGTGCATTTAACGGCTTCTGAAAATTGCAAAAGTGGATAGCTTTTAAAACGTGCTACATAAGGTGGATGTCAAAGTAATATATCCTGCAATGGTTTCCGTTGAACAAAGGTGTACCTATGATGTGAAACATAGCCAGTCAGTGCTGATAGATGAGTGTAAACATATTCAAACAGTTTACTGGCCTTCACACTAAACAGCATGAATGCATATAAACTGCTCCTCCCTGTTAGCGTCATCAGGCATTTGATGTGACGGAACAATCGGAAAACACGTTGAACAAGCCAGATAACCTTGACTTTAAAGCTGGTAACTGTAGTACTATTCTGTGAAAAAGTTCTGATTTTGGTAAGGCAGGGAACGTGTGATGACTGCACAACTATTTGTGTCTACAAACTGATCAGTGACTGCTTGGGGGATTGATGGACGTAGCAGGCACGAGTATTTTTAAAGAGATATTCAAGTTGATGTAATTTTAATACATCTTGAGACTAGATCTGGAGGCGATTCCGGTGGAATCGACAGGAGTTTGAAATAGGGTGAGACAGTGACAAACGAAGACAAATGAGAAGCATTCATCCAACCGTTAAGGTGGAAGATCAGTGTTATATGTTAAAGCTTTCAAGAGACGAGGGCGTCCTGAATGATCAGCGCTTATCAAGTGATCATTGCTGAAATGTAAGTACAAACAACCTGCTTCGTATATTCTTAATGAGCGCCTAATCCAACAGCACACGTACTTCAACAAACCTGAGTGAATGTCACGTTTCTGGCAAACATACTTGCTCCGCACAAGTTTAGCTCTGCAAATTACAGGGGTCACGTCCGTTTTCATAGTTTACCTCGTGGATCTTATTGCTCATAGATGAATGTAAGAAAATACTCATCAAATAAATGAACCCATGTTTCGTCCTGTTCGTGTAGATAACATTCCATATGTTGAGGTATGATCTATTACGTGTTCTTCTGGCAAAACTTAGTTGTTAGACCATTGGGAAAATACCTTGAATACACAAAAAACGTGAGGGTGTATCACTGTTCCGGAGCGACTAAGACATGTGTTACGTCACTGTCATAGTCGGTAGGACGTTTTCAAGCAACCCATTCTCATTACCACAAAAGGTCTGCGGTTGTGCAGCGCTTTCCACCATGTACCTGACAAAGTATCGTATGGAAACTTCACTCTTGTTAAGTGAAATGGATGAACTTTGTAGGACTTTCCGACGGGAACGCGTTAACTGGTCACAAGTGGTTGATCAACAAGTTACAGTTTTAATCGGCCACGTGACACCATCAGATAGAAAGCGCCAACGACATCCCCTTGGTGCCTGTCCACATGTATGTTGTAGGATTAGCAAAAACAGTTTGATTAGACCTATTCATCAACAACTGTAAAATTTTCTCTCCCTTTCCTGTCACGTGTACTTGGTGTATCAGTAAGGAACGTATTCGGAACCGCTGTGGACTTCTGGTACTGCGTATTGTGATTATAAATTTTAGAATAATAATTTGGACTTTCATCTTAGGAAACAGAAAATAAGGATAGCGTTTAGCTATCAAATATTGAGAGATTCTTTGAAAAACCCGTCCAACAAATACACGTTCACTTCCGCAACTTCTAAACTCCATAGTGCTTTACGACATCAACCGTACTAAGTCACGTTCCGGCTATTGGCCGTCAGACTTACCTTGCTCCCCGTAAGGGAATTATTGGCAATCGGATGTTAACCCTGAAGCCGTGTGACTTCTAGCCGGCGTTGCCGCTATGAAATCCCAGTGAACTCATTGTACTTTTGGTTTGGCTCATCAGCGGACCAGCTGTCCCATTTACATTGCAGAGTGACTTTTTCTTTGACCACACATTAAATGACTCAGGAAATATCAACATATTACAAACACAGTTACTATAGATACTGATTAAAAAATAAAGACATGGTTAGCAGTTCGGTTGGTATAATTCAGGTTCCCTATCTTCCGAATTATCAGTCAAGTTTGGAAATTTGTGGTCAGTTTTTAGATGCTCCAGAGCATCAATTGAAGGATAAGAAAAAGATGCCATTACTCGACTGTCGTTTATCATTCCATCTTCTGAACGATCCCGATGATGTTAGCAGTAATCTGGCAATGGTCCTCCTAGATCATAACCTCAATCGTACTCTCTGCACACATTTAGAAGAAGTTGGTGACCGTCGGTTTAATGACAATGACCCAGGGTTGTTACACCTACACCAAAGCTTCTAGAAACTGCACCTACTTAAAGTTAATTACGTAGGTACCAACACGCAACAGTTTCGCTCACCATCCTTTCACGACTAGTAATTTCCGGAAACTTCGTGTTATGCCATAGGAGCAAGCGCCGAAGTCGTACTCACAGCGACCCTTCCGACTGATAAAGCGTGATTATATATGCACCATAATGCTTGTCTCATCGGAGCATGTAGACAACCTTTGGTCTGTGCAACAGTCGTTGACTGAGCGGTCTTTCGATCGATTAACGAAACTGTCTATATGATGAGAATTCACACCGACCGGTAGGTCAAATTTACTAACACGAGTGTGCCAGCACGCACCACATGGTCGATGTATGGTAGTCCATAGTGTCATCGCCATGATATTTCGATACAACAATCGATGACTTCAACACGTGAACATGCGTGCACAACAAGTGATTCACAGATAATATGTTGGCCTATCCTTAATTGTTTTTGTCGATATAAGATAACAAAAATTCAAAATTATGTTTACAGAAATCGTGGATACAGTCAGAAGGAGACGTTCACTCAATGCGGAGTATTCTGTTTAAGGAGTTCAGGGCGATTGACAAAGGTTAAAAGTTAGGCTGCAAACACGAATGCCATCGACTAATATACTTTGCTTTACTCTTACAAAAATAGCCACTTTCTACCATATAGACTACAAAAGGAAGTTTGTCCAATTGATTACTATTCTGCTGATATGTAAAGAGAGAAGGCAACGCGGAACGGAAGCCATTTGTCGTAACATTCTTACTGAGTGCAACGGGGCCGACAACCAATAAGACGAAAGTGACCTTGACCAGCCGAACCTCAGACAGAGATTGGCGAATCGACACAAGTGCGCACCATACTGACAACATGGAGAGGAAGGGAGATTCGAACACACCTCAGCACCTCTCGCACGAGCTCTGCGACGAAGGAAAGAGATTACGTTTAGGTTTGAGGAAGTGTCTGCAGAAATTAAAGCATCTTTATATGAACGTCGAGAAATATTTTGATTCTACCGCGTAAACAGTATTAAATGTACGCAACTCACCTTCATGAAATTCGCAACACATTATTCGAAAGTAATTCTGGGTAGAACTTTCGAGAACAAGTGCGCATCGTCGTGTTGTAACTTCAAAATCAGCCTGCCATCCATTATGTTGTAGATATTTATAAGTTGGACATATCTCACAAGTGAATGCAGCTTTCGCGTCCCCATATACCTTCTAACCAGTTTTTTCTATAAAGAAGAGCTATGCAGGGGCTTCTGTCTTTGTAGGCCTGATCTGAACTCGGGTAACGGGGTCACCGTGTTGACCGCCACGACGATTACCTTACATTAGGCACGAATGAATTATTCAATGCAAATCTAACCACAATCTCTTGCGAGTAATCTCCACGGTCCCCAAAAGTTCTGGAGTTCATCTTTCATCAGTGGCAAGGATATGTACCACTGACGGCGTCTAACGTAGACGAGACTTAAGTACAGTGTCTCTTCAGAGGAAGACGACTGGATTGTCTATGGGAGCGAAAAGTTTACAATCAATTGTGGGCGGCCTCGAGCTTAGAGTAACAAATTCCGACAGCTACTTCCTGAATACCCCATGTCACAGGGCGAGGCTGCCAGTACATGTAATACTGCACTGGCTATTTTGTGTCAGGCTTAACTGGGCCAACATGGTGTACTGTGCCTCCAGATGTTCAGGACAGCGGCTTTACTATAGCAGACTCATTAGGGGCCCTGTTTGGACGTCGCCAATTAATCATAATGCGACTGATAACTTCCATCCACGCAGAAATTTGGTGAAAACCTGTCTCAACAAAAATGTCCAAAAATTGGTAATGACACTGCTCAGTTGTGCCTTAATGTATTTGGCCAATTTGAGTGTGTTCATAGGTTCGAGATCCGCATACAATCCAGCACACTGTACGCCGATTATTGTTCGACGTACAGGTAAAAGACTTGGCAGATTCTACATCAGCTGGCGAGGAGTCTGACGTAACTAAAAGTAGGATAGGCACAGAGGATATTGCATCAGCTGGAAGGGTTCCCCTTTCTATGTAAACGTACAACGGACAGGTACAGTGAATAAACCGGTGAAGTGCTACGCACTTCATAAATGTCGCACTGCCGCAAAATCACGTAGTCAAGCAGAAGCTGGTGACCGCTTCGCGAGTGAGTCCACACCGTGATGTCACTCCAATCCTGCTGGAATAGGGAGTGTGTGATAGTCAACTCGTGAGTGGCACACAAGTGCGGCAGACGATCGCCATTCTCGTCGATTGAACCAATGCCGTAGGGTCCGAGGAATCTCGGCCAGGCTACCGAGTCGCGCCCAACTCGAGCGTTCAAGTAGTCCAGCACGAACAGTCCGTCACTCACCGGCGCCGACCGGATTGTAGCGGATAGCCGATCATAGAACTGGTCCTTCGTATCATTAGAGTGACACGCAGTTGGTTCATAAACACTGGCAAATGTGGCACACTTACCTCGACCGAATTGCATGCGCACAGGCATGTTTCAAATTCTCACGCTGTGCGGTTCGCCTATCATCAAAACACTGGTGATCAGTGACAGCGAAACGGACATCGTGTTCCGGAACACCGTCTGCCGCACAGCACACCCAGTAGAAGGTGTAACCAACAACTGCCTCTCGGGACTTACTTTCGTCTGCAAGCTTTGTCTCACTCAAGGCTGCTGCGTCGGTGCCCCAGCCACTCAGTTCCATCGAGTTCAGTATGGTCCGGCGCTCTGGCCGCACTGTGGTGCGGCATCGATCCAGTAGCGTGCGCACATTTCATGTCCCAACGGAAAGCGCCTTGCCTCTCAGGGCGTGCCTGGCGAGGTTAGTAGGAGAGGGGAATGAGGAGGGTTTGGGAGTAGTAGTAGATTCTCACCACCCACCCTGCGGCGAACTGCAGATAGGTTGACGCAGTTTATTGTGCGCGACGGCCGATGCAGTATGGTATTCGATGTGCTTTGTGAAATCATGTTGCACGTGGGCTAACGTTAGTGTCAGGACGTCCAGACCGAGACGTCAAAGCGATTAGGCCCTCAACCAAAGCCTCCAGCTTAGAAGCGTGTACCGCAAGGCAGCAACGCAACACCATCGACCAGCAGCAAGCACCAAATTGCAATAGCTACACACAGGCTCGAGATCCACACTTATTTTGTTAACTTGCTAACCTGTGGCACACAGAACGTACAACACAAGACACTATTAAAGACATACTGTGATGAGGAAGAGAGATCGCACTATATTACTTACACCGCCGCTATTCTGTAGTGTGGCACATGTGTAGATTTCGACAGAAATAGCCGCGGGAAGAAAAACAGAAAGGAAAATGTGAGTACAGCATGGCGTAAAACGGTTCTTGGTACATAAATGAACTAGAAGTTGACGCCCGTAACAATCGTGGTGTTCTGGAACCAGTGCCGTACGCATATGAGTGTTTTTGTTTGTAGTCATGTTGAAGCGCATAACCCATGTATTGGTTTCCCGTATAAACAACCCTTGTGCCATGTGTATTCCTGGCTGATAATAATACTATCATAGAGACAACCGAGTCACAGACACAAAACCAGATCAGGCAAAGTCACAAGTCGAGCCGAATCAAACACAATACACTGGTACCAACGACTGCGAGCGGTACTTTATTTTGTCTGGCTACTCCACTTCGACCCACCTGACGTGGTTGAATCTGCAAGGACGGATGTCCAAGCCAGCATAGCCTTCCGGGTCAAAACAGTACACAAAAACTGACCACCACGCCAAGGGAAACATGATGCCTCACACACGCAAAAGACGTGTTGTATACGCGTCAAGGCCGCTTGTGTGCCCCACACTCGTGCCAAGGCTCCAAGAGTGTTCTGATTGGTCGCGGCTTCAGCGACGAACGGCTCACTCGTCCATGCACCTTAAAATGACCCGATTGTTTGTAAACGCGATAACACACAATGCAATTCTACTGAGTGACTTGTTCTCACTAGCGTTGTTATTGTCCGTAAGGCATGTAGTGGATGGGGATCGGATACAGATACAACAAGACGGTGTTCGAAAAAATCTCATAAATGAATTCTATGTTCGCTGTTGTTTAAGTAAATGGATTTAAATAATCTGATTGCGCGAGAGAACAGCCGCGCCGTGGAGGCCCTCTTCACTGAAAAGTGACTTCAGAGTAAGAAAACCAATGTCAAACGGTCTTTATGTGACAGCTAAACTGCGTGTTTTCATATCGAAGAATACTCCTGCAGGAAGTAGCACGTATGCGTTCGCGTTTTGTGCGACCGCCTGGACAACCAATGAACAGCACTTCTGAAGCAGAAGTCACGGAACGCACGAAGTTCCTTTTGTTTTGAAACACGAATAACTTTTACAGGATGCGGATTTATCACTCTCCTACAGATGCTATATGGGATGGAGTTGAGTGCACAGATAACGCTTAGTGCAGGATATGGTGTTTTTCGTGGTATCCAAATAGTCTTGGTTTGACGAAAAACACAGTGTATATCTTATAGAACTCAGCTATCGGATTCCTGCGGCTCCAATTTAAATACTGATGACGGGCCATACAGAGCACGTGTTATCGAAATTAGTGCAGATATCTATCTAAGGTGGCTCACAATAACGGGCACCTCAATAACTGAGGTATCTCGAAATCTCCGGTTGTGATCCAGATAAACATAACAGCCTTTTTACGAAAACATGCTACACAAATCATTTGGATGCTGTCGGAAGTGTCCTTACAAGCTACTCGATATATATATATTATATGTTGTATATATATATATTTATATATTATGAGCCAACTGGTGTATTTCCATATAGGCTGTATACATATATAGCCTGTAGAGAAATACATAGGATGACTCATAACATTTTCGGTAGATGCAGACTTATACTGTAGTGAGAGTGAGCGATAGCACCATATTATCGTGAATGAACAGGCAAGGGCACTTTTTATTTGCTGAAGTAATCAGAGGAAATATGAAACTGAACAATAAAATGCATACAGGTAATAAATGATGTTTTCCATGTACGAACGTTGCACTGGCATCCATGGCGTCCCGGGGTTATCCGTATATGCAAATGATTGTTCATGCTGAAGGTAGTGTTGAAGCATATATATTCTGCGCTAACTTCCTGAATAAACAATTCCCGGGCCAATCCCAAACTCATAGCGAGCATACAAACCGGTTAAGCGTAGTCTATAGCTAATGTTAGACGAAAATGGCGCTGTTCCAAAAACTACCGCTTGGTCTCCAGAAAATGCCATTTGAAACACTGAGTTCCCTTTAACCACTTCATCAGAG
>QNGE01001845.1:0-23393 GCA_008508345.1 Paragonimus westermani
ATACCATTAAAACCTTGAATTACCTTGAATTACCTTGAATTCTATATGATAACACCTATCAGGTCAGTATAGCAAGATCACAGGACGTCCAGTGTCCAGCCCATGAATGTCACCTGGCTATGGTTAACTGTCCCATGATAACTGTAGTTATTAGCTGGGGAGCAAGCAGTGGGTACCAGTTGCGTTGACGGAATTCGTGTGCGAACACAAGGCTGTGTGATCCAGACAAAAGGCTTATCCACCCATTATCGTGAGCCAAAATACTTTCCTTCGTTAAAACATGAACGGCTATTTGTACTGATGTGGCACAGTTATTTTCTTGTAGATAGCCACTTTGATCTCAGAGGCAAACTTGTTGACAAACATTGTTCACCGTTTATTCAGGCCCCTTATACGAGAAAATATGGGGGTAAAGTGGAACAACAAACCATCACTTGTGGCAAGCGCGACGTTCAAAATCAGTCACGTACTGCCAGGGATACACTGCGCCCAATGGATCACCGCTTCATTCGTAGTTTTCTCAGAAGGCAGGGCATCGATTCGTAAATTGAGGTGAACGGTAACCAGTAAGCTTCAAGCATTTCTCTCAAAACATTTGGTCGAATAAGTCTCAAAGCACTGATGAAGTGTAAAGTGACTGCGGACATTACACTTCCTTGGTGTCAGATTGAACGATTCTATGCTAAACTGTCGGAATGGGACTTAGGGAGGCTTGACCCAACTTTGAACATAAAGTTTGGAGCATAATCCCAGCTATGCTTCAAGGCAAAATAGCATGTTGGGTGAACAGGACAATCCGATTGGTATTGGTTTTTCACTCCAAATAGGTGGTAGGTAACCTATTGCGACGCTTAGATGGCTGTTATCCCAGTCTGAAGTTCATCCGCGAATCTGAGACTGATGATTGTTCACCGCTTCTGGAAACCGGGAAGATGGTTTTAATAAGAAAAGATGGTTATAGGGACTCCACACAGTCCGTTTAATACCTGAACTTCAGTAGTTTTAAAATGGCCTATCATAAACACGTACTAATGCATATTTTGTTCACACAAGCAAGACCAACCTGTACACAGGATAACCTTGCAGAGGAATTAGATATTATCACGTCTGTACTTTAATCGAATGATTACCCCGAAAGTTTTATGGAAAGGCATCATTGATCACACCCGTCACCCGAAATGATGGTCACCACGATAAAAAGGTAGGTTCGATCAAACGGAAATTTAATGCAGCGGAACTACGCGCATTAGCTAAGACCTGAAAACTACTTGTCCCTGCAGTTAAAATAGTGCAGCCTGTTGGTGCCATTTCGCATCCTGTGTCCCAGTTTACAAGTAACTGCGAAGAAACTTATGTGGGTAGAACCGAGAGGTACTTGGTCTCCAGAATGAACGAACAGTTTCTTGAGTAGGTACAAAAGTCCGCATTACCGAGGTAGGGCAACCTTGATGAACCACGGAAATAACCAATGTCCACAATCGCAAAACCCGTGCAGACCACTGGTCAGCTCATCGACCCAACTTGTACATTCAAAGCCATATTATGTCATTCTGTTTCACGATCCTTGCTGTCTTCCGAAGTTGCAATCAACTGACCAAAGTTGGCTTTGTGTTCAGAAACAGCCGTTCATAAACTTGACGCCGCCTTAAAATTAGTGACCTTCGGTAACCCGCCACCTCATCACCCTGAGTATTTCACATAAATAACTCAATTCACGTTACTCTAAATTTAGTAATGATGAATCAGTAGGAAATGCTTGTATCGACCGCTCGCCATGCTCTAACTGTTTTGTCCAAACTCCTGAAGTGAACGAGCTGTTTTAACTTATATTCAATAAATTGTTGATTTGTACAATGTGTGTACATGACTTGTTCAACGGATATGGGACTATTGTTGACCTTGGCTCTGTCTTGTAGAATCATGTACCTCCCCTCCTATGTATGCTCCTGTAAAGACCGCCAAGTAAGTGATGAAGATCTACAATTCGCACCTCTTTATTAGTGTTATCACTTGAATAATCGACTCCTTAAAACAAGTATTTTGTAAACCCGAAGTAGATGATTCATGTGCAGACAACCTGCAGAAACGCATCTATCTTTCTAATTGAGCATTAGCGACGACAAGGGAAGACACAACTTGGTGGATTTCGGTATTGGTGAATATACTGTTTGATCTGACTAACGATTCGGATGCGGAAATGGGTATTATCAAAAGAATCGAGAATTCAGAAGCTAAATATGATTAAAAGCCTGATACATCCAGCTAACCTGAAGCTCATATGTACAATTATGTGGCGAGTGAACGATAATGCTGGAAGATACAGGCACATCAAATTTGACATTTACCAAGATGTACACTAAAGGTTTCAGATGTGAAGGCGATACGATTCAACAATAGCACTAGTCTGTGTCCTCAGAAAAACTGCTGTCCTATGAACCTCTCCTTAGTTAGCGCGCTGATCGGATCTGAAGCGCAATGAAGCACATGAAGGATAGTTTATCAAAAATGAAATCAATGAATGTGGATTGTTTCACAATTTTGCATGCTCTCCGAATATTCTGGTATGGAAGTCCGAATCGTTTGTTATTTGCTAATGTGCTACAAAGAAGTGCTCAGGTAACCTAGAAAACCACATTACACGTAAATATATACTATTTTTGCCTTTTAAGTTTTTGCTGGAGAAATCATGTACTGTGGAAGTGCCAGCAACTTGTGTTACTAAGACCTATAACTTGTTTGGGATGGGAGCATTTTTGGCCTGATGTATATATTTGGTCCATTTATCATCTACGAGGTTTGTTTGGTTTGCCGCCTGAAATGTGTCAACTGTCTTTGTAGAAGTATTATCCTGCTGAACCTCTGTGATCGTGTTTCAACCAGTATACTAAGAGTCAACCGGCTAGACGTTTACCAATAATGATGTGAACTACCAGTAAACCATAACTTTTGACAACCATCTGTCGTGTTTCTAACGTTCCATTACTGGTGCCTTCACCGGCTAGTTTGGTTTCCTAAAGTTTGAATTTTTTCTATGAATTTTATGTGAATCTATAATTGCATTTTCGTTCCCACGACTGTGCATGATGCGTGCGGCTACGGGTGACACCCAGACACGTCTCATTAAGTAAATTTAACCAGCAAGTTGAAAATTGATCGATGATTATCTTGATTCATTGTAATGCATTGTGCTAGTTGGATGTGGGCGTGTAAGAAAGCATTATGAAACTCCAAATGCAGTAGGTAACTCACATCGATTTTCGTCAAATAATCCGCCCATACACATACACAGTAAAAATGGATCGTTAAAGTGTTTACTCCACTGTACGATTCACATCACGGGTATTTATGCCAATACTTTTACACTTCAAGGTGTCTTGATATGAATTTGCCGTGGTCCCGCATCGTTTTTAATTACTCGATGCTGGCTAGAATTTACTCAATGGATTCATGTGGCGTTGTTGTGTAAGGATCCACGGAATCCTCTAAACTAATGGGTTTACACAAGTGCAGCGGTACAATGAGTGTAAACGGACATGTTGTACTAAAGCCACAACAATATGTGACCACTCACACCAGCAGACGATCAACCCACGTTAAGCTAGTGAACATTAACGGTACCCCCCTCAAGTCCAGGTGAGATGGCCGAAGTGAAAATTGTTATCGTTTCTAGGTAAACTCCGAATTGTCTCGATAAATTTCAGCTATCTTAGTTTGTCGGTGCTTGCTAGCCAGCCTCGGCTAAAAAATCCCTTCGTGTACACCCTTGCACAGCTTCAGGATTCGAGTTTGATATGCCTGATTGCCTTTTATAGAGCAGCATCAAGGATCACCTGAAATTGACACCATTTCAAGTAAAATCGGATCGAGATGTTGTTTGTGCGGTGTTGTCCGTTTAGAACACACTCCAAATGTATCCATGGCAATGAAAGCGGTCAGGTTATGCCTATCAGTTTATTACCCTTCAAAGAAGCGAATATCCCTGGCCTTGCACAGTGGTTCATGAACGTCGTGTGCATTGAGTGTTTACGTTACAAGAACGTTCAAACGTTGGAACCGTGGACCATACAACTGGTAGCACAATTACCGTTTCGGTCAGCACTACTTGTGTGATCGAGCATTCTAGAACATATTCATCTGTAGCCGAACAAGAATTAGTTGCCAAAACCAGAAGGGATTAATAAACGATACAAAGAGTACTTTGAAACACTGAGTCCCCTATATCCGCTTACTCAAAACAGAGAGGGAATATGTGTCGAGGGGTGTTAACAATTAAATTTCCTCCCATCCGTCTTTAAAGTAAAATCGGACAGGCCGCGCCCAGCAACAACAACGGAACGAATCAATTACATAAGGTTGACCTTCTGAGCACTGACAATATAATTGTGATGGATGACCAACTCGAAGGCGCGATCATTCTGGCACACGGTGGTGTAATATGACCAAAGCTCACAGAGGACGGATTGCGTACAACAAGGGCGACTGGATGAGCCATCGTTCAACGAAATCGGACCAACAAGCGAGAAATAGTGGGAAAAAATCCATGACGAAAAGTATCAATCACACTCAAAAATCCAAGACAAAGGTGCAGACAGCGTTTAAAGGAAAACCACCGTTGTGTTGTGGACTGAAATTTCGGTCCACCTGCGAGTTGGACAGTAAAGATCCTACCTTGGCGAACAAAATTTTGTTGCACAATCTGTTCCACTGGAGGAAATTCTTTAATTACTTGTTGCTATGTCTTTTTGTGTAGTTTTCTGATTCTACCTCAGTAAATGATGAGATTATTCCAATTATTCCAGAGATGTTAATAAAGAGGGCTGGCCGTTTTCGAAACCAGCAAATTTAGCCAGTCCGAGGATGAACAGGAAAGTAATATACGATCAGACCTTAAGTAACAAACTCGCTCAGTCACCGAAGACCACAAGACACAACAAACAGGGAAAGTTTACCAATTCATTGTTTTAGTCAGAATTGTTTGTGTCAGGAACTACCGTCTAATGAAACCTATTAAATGTTAACACTGGATTAGGTCGGACACAAGGTAACCGGAGTAGCTGAATACAACTGGGTTGATTCACAGTTTTTCCAGAGCTTGTTTCATCTCTATCCAGTCGGTTCAAAGCCAGGCTAGTCGATCTTGGCAGACAATGCCTCTGAGCTTCAACGACGCGTTAACACCGTAATACAAGCACCAATGGAAGGTCACTTCATCGAGCACCCGGGGGATCACATACTGCACAAAGTTGGTATAAATCTGAGACCAGTAGTAATCACATCTAATTCACTGCAACACAAGTTGGTACAATGGTTGGCCTAATTTTTTTGGCCAGTAAGCCGAACGCTCGCTCTCAAAATCGAACCAGATAGTTTTACGCTGATCGACTTGTTCGACGGATTGGGCTGTAGAAGTGAACACACAACCAGTGAAGACGGTGGTACTTTGCTCACAAATGTTCCTACGATTCAGGCGATAGATCCACTTTGCTAATTTATTGACTCAGATCACTCGAATATAGAGAAATCTACGTCCTAGTCACAGCGCCTTCTGTTACTCTGCCCACCCAAAGTCGAAAAAAACGCAGTCACCGTCATCAATTAGGTACATGTCTACTGGCAGTATCCTGCTAATCACGGACACCAAAGAGACAGCAGTGACTACAAATCATTCAACATGACGTCTGAATTCCAAGAGTAGTTATACCGGTAAGCACGAGCGTATTGTCGCCCTGGCGTTTATAGATATTCTGATGCAACGTATTAACAACGGCTCTGTACCACCGTTTGCCCACCTGAAACACATTGGGATGGAACAGTGTCTCAACTTTCACAGTTATGTACCGGCGCAATACAAAAGTGAGCTGGTCAGAACTATTTTTAGCCTGCTGGGCAGATCTACTTGGAAGAAACATTAATGAAATAGATGTCGCTTCTGCGAATGTCTATCCACCAAACAAGTGCCAACTGCCGTGATGGTCTCAAAAGTTCCAAAAATGATTTTTTTTTCATTCGTTTGTCTCATAAAAATGACGGCATTACCACTGTATTGAGAACCCGCCCAAGGTAGCTGTAACGAACATTCAACAAAACCCAACCAGTTATGCTCTTCACCCTCTCCCGAATTCATACCCTACCGCTACCTCTCATTACCAATTCTAACATCATCTAGGAGTTTTCTTGCAAGTAGAGGACCACTTATACAGACAGAAGAGAGTAGCATATCTAGTTTGGATCCATAAACTGTTCATGGATTCCACAATGTCTCGACCCGATATGAGCGTGACATGCCACAGAGAACCTGCACCTGTTGAAGCCTCAGGTCGAACATCACTCACGTTTGTTCGCAGTTTTAGCGTTTTGGTAGACATTCAGTCAGCCTCCATCGAAAAAAGTTCTAGGCGCGAATTTATTTCTTGTTGTTGATCTTGATTTAAAAAAGCTTTTCTCGTAGCCTGGACTAAAGTTCCGAACACGCCTTTGTGATGCGACTGTGTTGACCACTGCCCCATTGACCTCACACTTCGCATTACCGAATTATCCTACCTTGTTGACATATCGTCCTGAATTAAACTCGGGAAGGGAGGTTCAGATAAATTATGAAACAAATATCTGTCCGATGCGTGGAAGCGGTAGCAGTTGACAATTGAAAACCACCTCTCTGCTCACAAAAATGCTTGTTCATCAATACGGGGTTTCCTTGGCAACTGAAACGAATTGTTTTGTTTCACAATTCCTATTAAAATGCTCTAGATCAAACTGTAGACTGCAGCGTATACCTGACGGGATGCGGTGAAAGTTGTTGCTTAGGAGGCTGCATCCAACTCCTCTGTCCAAATTTATAGCGGGAAAATATTGCTTCGTGGGTAAATTGAAACAGGGCAAATTTCACTATATTTTTCAGCATATCCACCTCTATTCTGCACTAATAAATCGGAGGATAGCTTCCGACAAAAAGCCATAGAGTGCTTGTCATAGCTCAAGTGGTGCATGCCGTAACTCACCGTCGCAGAAACAAACGAACAGACAAAGAATAATTACAGCAAAGTGATCACAATCTAACCATTGAGGAACGGTAATGTTCACACTAGCATCAACAACGGCCAGAAGTCACAATGATGCTCAAGACACTGCATTTCCCCGTCCTAGCATAAAAGGTGTTCCATACACCTGCTGGTTCATGCTGTCATCAAGCTAGTTTAGTAGAATCAGTTTGGCACAAGTGAGATAAAGTTGGCACTGGTTCACTCCCTCAGTTTTAGTAACACTGATTGTCATAGCTCAAGTGGTGCATGCCGTAACTCACCGTCGCAGAAACAAACGAACAGACAAAGAATAATTACAGCAAAGTGATCACAATCTAACCATTGAGGAACGGTAGTGTTCANATGTTCACACTAGCATCAACAACGGCCAGAAGTCACAATGATGCTCAAGACACTGCATTTCCCCGTTCTAGCATAAAAAATGTTCCATACACCTGCTGGTTCATGCTGTCATCAAGCTAGTTTAGTAGAATCAGTTTGGCACAAGTGAGATAAAGTTGGCACTGGTTCACTCCCTCAGTTTTAGTAACACTGCTCTAGGAAAGAATATAAATTCTGCATATCCTTTGCAACCATACGTGTTGATAGGTGTCTGAGTAGGCGTTGCTGAACTGCCACGTCAACTTTCAGTTAGGCAAACACTTTGGGAGTTACTCAACCAAACGCACCCGCTGCATGAGTGGGCCAGCTACCTAACTACATGTGGCACAACACTACAAAAGACTGAAGAGTCAAGTTGTAAAATGAAGTACTTGCGTAATCACTATTCAGTGTGGACTGTCTATCTGAAATACACGTCACACGGTGCGACTTCTCAACTTAGCAGACCCTCAGTTTGATCATTCCGTTCACAGCTGATCCGACGCGTCAATTACTGTAGGGTACAACAACACGTATAGTCAGCTGGCCAATCTTTGCTGTGCCTGAGCTGTGTGGGTGTAGTGAGCGGTCTCCGTCTCTAAAGATGACGTATTTTCCTGCAATCTGTCATTATAAAGCGTTTTTGTTCAGTCCGCTTGTTTTGTACACCAAAGACTTGCTTAGTGATGCTATTGAAAAGGCCATTTCGCATGCATTCCCCAGAGTTGTATGCTATAAAGTTAGCTCCATATAATAAATGGAGGTCATGCTTAGTAGGTTTTGATGAAGAGTACACCGATGGATTTAGCAGTAATGTTGCTAATACTGAGTTATTGTTTCTACCGAGGTTGTTTAACAAATGATTATGTGGTTAAACTGTGCATATCATAAAAGCGACTGGTAAAATTCCGCCACAGCTTCTTCTGATCTACGGATGCTGGTTTAAACAGTCAACAATTGAAGAGCCGGAAAGATTATACCGTTGGAACCGGTTAAGTACTTACTCCAGTTTAATCCTAAAGATGCGTAAAAAGTGGATTCCTCCAATGCTCCCTATCCGACTGCAAAACACATGACCTTGAGAAATCTATTTGTGCGCGACAAGTAAATCCATCTTTGACTTAGCAAAAACAAAATTCAATCACTCTGCTGATCTACAATGAATGTTCAACAGAAGGTATTTTCACATAGCTACTGAATATTGTTTGTACTCGCACTGAAACCAGATCAAGATTCTACACTTTTTTCCAGTTTATGATATTTCGATGTCAACTTAAGATATCCCAACTGGGTTGGATTGATCTCAACAGCGCACGGAGCCATAGAACTATTGGGCATACGGGTAGGCTGAAAATCAGGGAGTGAGTAGCTCCTACAGAGTGAGTAGACGTGATCGTTTCAGGTGGACAGGATAAACCAAGTTAATCTGTTTAGACCGATGAAGGAGGTAGTTTTGGATGGTAAACATGCGACTGTCTAACAGTTACTACAATCATTTATGTACGATTGTCGTCTTATGTTGAGGAATTCCACACCAGATATCCATGTTTAGTGACCACCTTCTATGGATAGAAAATATGTTCCACGTAGAGGGACCTGCGACAAGTCATTAATCAAGTGATGTCGGCCGGAGGAAAGGTTCACGATTGGTGTCAATACAGAATAATTGAGGGACCAAATCGGTGGCCGTTCACTATGAGAAAGTTGACTATAGAGAAGATCTATTTCCCGTAACAACCTGAAGAGTTGAGTAGGCTACTGCCTGAGTGTCTACAAAACTGGTATATTGTGCTGCTCCCAGGAGAATGCGTGTGTAGAAGTCACACGCACATATCCAATCCTATATTTTGCCTGCCAAAGCCTTCCTTTGTTTTGGCTTGGTGGTCAGACTTTGTGCTGTTTTAGTCCCGGGGCCACGCTGGTTAAGACTTCGGTCTTTTCATGCTCAGCCACGTCATATAGGCCAAGGGGGAACAGCCAAGCAAAAAGCACTTATGTTTGTGGGGTTTTAGCTGCATTACTGACAACGCAGGAGTACTTAGGCGTCAATGCAAGAACTTATGAATATACAGCGGAGCTATATTAGAAGTTGCATCACTGCTGTCTTCCGCAGACAGCACAAGGGACTAGAAAAACTGTCTTCAACCCAAGAACACTTCGATCACCCAACAGTTGATTTGAAGGACGAAAACTTTCATCAGCCCTTAAAAGCTTATTATGGCTTACAGTTGAACTGCTGAACGCAGCAGTAGTCGAAAAGAGCAGTCAGCACCTTATTTAGTGCCCTCACAGACTAAGTTACTCCCACACTGTCAAGCGAGTTAGACTTTTAGGCCACCGACTGCAGGTAGGATCTCCCAAGAAAAACCTACATCTTGTTACCTGGTAGATCAGGTTTTTTGAAGTAGAAATACCAAGTAGGGTCTGCATGAAAGCCCCGTTTTGTTTTGATTTGCTGATCAGATTGTTGAGTCAGGAGTTCTAACTGAGATCCGTCAAACCGACCTGAAATAGGTTTCTAGATTCAAAACACTGTTACTAGGGCCATAGAATCTACATACTTTGCTGGTTCAATTCAACAGCCAGCGCCTGGAACGCCGTGCCTCACTGATCATCATGGAACCGTGTGGCTATCGCATCGATGTCGCAGCCTTGCGTGAAATAAAGTTTACGGATCAGAGTAAACTGAGAAAATTAGGCGCTGGTTACACCTTCAGTTGGATAAGTTAACAGGGAACGGTGCTCGAGAGCAAGGTGTATGCTTCGCAGTGACTGACCGCGTCAACTGGACACAGTTAAAGGGAAATTCGATGGATGGCCACTGCTTCTCAACAATAGCCTCCAAGTTTGATTTCGATGTGATCACCGGTAAGACATTTCACTTTTTTCATCCTCGTTCTCGCAAAGATGCTCTATCCACTACAGAAGTCCTCGTCGATAACAATGTTGTAGAGAGCTGCACAAATTTTCATTATTAACCAACAATCTGGGAACAGATCTGTCCGTGGATCGTGACCCGCGTGCTCACGTGACTAAGGCTAGCGGTGTTGTTGAGGTACTTAGAAAACAGAGTTGGAATAACCGACGCGTGAAGATGAAAACTAAGCTACTTATTTACTTCGTAGTGACGCTATCTACGCTGATTTACGGACATTCAACCTGGCCGTTATATTAGAGGAGTTTGTGTTATCTGAACCAATAACATCCTCACTATCTAGGGAGCTTCTTACGGTATTTAACGGTCCGATATTATCTGAATCTACAAAGCACTTTTCCGTGCAGAAACACCAGCAGGATGTCTGGAGAACGGATTCCGAAGCAGCTGTTTTACAGGCAGCTGAAAGCAGATGTGTAAACTCGTAGTAGTTAGAAGTTGCAACTAGAGAGTATCAGGTAAACAGGTCAGTCGCATTGGAGAATCATTTTTGACCCTGAATTGGACCATCTAAATGAATGAGCTTCGAAAGTCCAGTGAAAGAAGGCTGCATCGCTATAAATTCACGCGTGTGACCCACAAGGAAACAACGGGTCTCATTAGTAATGGTAGCGTGACCATATGATGTTGCAAAAATACAGCCGCGAATGCACCGACCGTTTTGGATTGGCAGGTCAATGACATACTCACAGTACACTGCCAACGAAGCGCGAGTGAGTAGTGTGGCAGATTTATGATTTTAGATGAGACCCACTCTGTTACCCACCCATTCCACTGAACATATGGAATCCACCAAATGATTCAGGGGATTGACTACCCCGGTAGGATTTCTCGTTGGTGGATGCAGGCGTGAACTGCTTGAGAAATCCTGCCGGGGCAGTCGATCCCCTGAATCATTTGGTGGGTTCCATATGAGACAGTGGGACGGGTGGGTAACAGAGTGGGTCTCATCTAAAAGCGCGAGTGAGTTAGCCGCAAATAAGAGTATTCAGTTGCGTTTGCGCTTATCTCTCTTCATTCGTACCGACCAGAATTTCCCATTGTCTGGCCAATCACTCACTTTTCTTTGAGACTTGAGCCAAAGTGGTTTTCTACCTTCTCGTTACTTCAGCCTTGTTGGTACGCCATGTGCGCATTGTTTTGCCTGGTTTCTCGGTGCAGTTTTTAATCCTTTTCTATCCTCTCAATCTCATATAGAATGCATCAATACACTCTCCTCCACTGAAACTCTTATTGTTTTGGATTTTCAGCGTGAGTCATGAATCGCTTGTAACAACCAAAGACGTAGCCAACTCACTATTACAGCATCATGTCTGTTTGAATCCAAGTAAACCTTTATAGGTAGAACTCAACTGTATGGATGATATGAATGAAATGCAGATACCCTAGAAAGTGTTGCTTGAGTTACACTTCCTATTGTTTCCCCTTTATACGAGCAGATCATCCGACTGACCAGCATTGGCTGGGTAATTTAAGAAAACCTTCGCCCAAACGCCTCCTGGTCTGATTCATTCCACCAACCGTGACATCACCAGATTGGTTGAGATATTGTTGACCAGAGGAACCTTGCCTGTTTACTCCATCACACGCAGATACGATCATAGATCAGGAGAAATGGGCTGTTAAACACGAAAAATCAGTGGCAATAAGTTGGCCTGAATCACTTTTGTTAACTCTACGTCTATCTAACATCGTTCACTCGCGTCGTCACTGGACTGTTCACTGACCTACAATCCCATAGTGCGTCATTCAACCGTTCTAACGACGACCGTTTATTTCTGGTCAAACAGATTCAGTAATGAGTTAGTGGGGTCTTTGTTTGTTGCGAGATACACATGACTCACGTTTGACATAAGCTTTCTCAGTTAAGTAAACAACTTAACAGTTGCACTTCGAAGTGACGAAGAAGTTTCATCTACTTTGAGGACTAATCACTGATGTACATCTCAGAACGCTAGGGCATTCTTATTCAAAGCCTTATGCTTTCGGAGCTGACACTATCCAATATTTGGTTTACTGCATATTGGACACGAGTTTGGTTACCATGACAACCGTTCCTGTATACTATGCAGAGGTAACAATGAGAAATAATTTCATTGTCTGTTGAACTTAAACAAGGTATTCCTATCACTTGTTGTCAACCTGCTCTTGTTTCGTGATGATCACTGACCTCCACACTCATTTCATTGACTCCACTTTATTGTTTCAGGCAATATACATAAGTGGAAACGGTCTAATTTGCCCATAATCTACATCCAACGTGACATACACTTGTAGTATGATTTTACTAGCTTTTAACTGTCTGTACCTTCGTTGGTCTTGGTCTGAGAAAGTTCACTCCCTCAGTTTGCAATTCCTATTTCTGATCAACAAACTGAACTTCATCATTATGCCATGACAGTTCTCAATCCTTTTTTTAAGTAGGATTGTAAACGGAATGCTGTACGAGATTAATGCGTTATTGATCAACTGTGACACAAGTAAACACGTTCGATCTGGTGCACTTCCGTGACTGGGTTCAACTTCAACCTTGTCGTTACCTTTCTGAATCTGTTTATTTGGGTGAACAAAACCACTGGCATGAACCCCGACATTCACTCAGTGTAACGTTAGAAATGCCCTAGGCATAATGACAATCTCGCTTCCGAATTGGGATGTGGGTACCACCTTCGACCATCTGATAATCGGCGAGATTGCACGTCTACATGGATTGGTCTATTTTTTTAATGTCATGGGAGTACTACGCGAAATGATGTAGACGTGTAAGAGGTTGTGATGAAGACTGGTAGTTCATGAATGGTAACTTGGACGCAATTCTCTGATCATTTCAGGAAGGTCTTTGTAATTACAGAAGTAGCTATCGAAGCTTGCACTTTCTGTTGAATTGACCCATGGTTACAGTGAGAAATCTGTCCTAGGATGAATTTCGTTTGGAGTTTGATAGTCAAATATAGATTATTACAGACATTCTGTGGATTGTTGAAATGTGTTTTCTCTCTTCAGCACACATGTAATGTAAATTGAACGTCACTCACAGTTTTTCGCAGTAGATTTCATTTTTTCTATTTTCGGAGCACGTCATTGTTCACTTCCTTGCCACGGCCTTGATTGGAACTTTGACCATACTTCATGAGGCGGTTCTATTGGCAGCTGGTTGATGATCTCACATTCGACACAAATCAGCTCTCAAATGGACGGACGCTTGTGACTAATGCTCCGATTGCCCGTCCGTCCAGAGAGGGGACAGTAACTTTCCTGTAAACTCTAGGAAAGAGCCAGGCGTAGAGCACTAGGTTCGATGGTATGTTGTTATAAAGCCTAAATGCTAGATTGAGTGATACTTGAGATCTTGTTGAAGTGCCATCAAAAATGTATAAATGCAGATCGGTGTTTGTGATCGTACTAGGGTCTACTGCCAATTTACATGTGTGCCTATCTGATGTTTCTTATGCTGAGTTGTGTTGTGTCACACTTACCCCAGTTTATTCTGCCAGACAGTAGCCGTGCAAACCTTCGTCTGAAGAAATTCATGTTGAAACGCACGTAAAAGATCTACGTGCATGTAATCTGACAAGTAAACAGTGTATTGAAGTAGTATATATTTATGTGACTTGTGGTGAAGATTTGGTGGAGACCACTAGGGTGGGTGCGTGATTAGTTATCAGTAAACCAGTTGGAAGGCTGATGAATAGTTTGTTACAATGGGCGGTGTTCATGGACTGTAATGAGGCGGTCGACCAAGTACACCAAGAGACAGCTTTTCTGCTGGTTATTGTTTGAGACGTGTAAATACAGTCTTCAAAAGAGTGTCCGTCGAATGTTACACTTCGAAGTCCGCTGTGCACAGCACACTCAAAAACTATGGTTATCGACCATATCGGGAGGCCCGATTACAGGAGCATTGGTTATCGGATGCTGGTAAAGGCGTGTTTTTTACACGTGATATTTAACAGAACAGAATATGCATTCGACGGTGTTCACTGAGAAATTAGTGTTCCCTCCGAAAGGATTTGTGAAGAAACGTCATCTCTGGCACAAATAACCATCAGTTTGTCCAAATCTGTCATCATCGTAATCCGAAGCATACGGTTGGGTTGGAGCCTGTTGGAACATAGAGTATCGGGTTTTTGTTTTGGGGAAAAAGTATACAAATTAAACTAGTTCGCACAACCGCTTACGGACTAAAACGTCCCTATTATTAAGAGTTGCAACAAAATGTACCGCTGCTGGAACACCTGAGAATACTTCAACACACTTGGTATAAACAGGATGGCGAAACATCACATTACGTACTGTGTAGGAATAGCTGGATGAAAACCCCAGACGAGGATGAATCGGTTGCGGTGGATGAAGGAAACAGCCTCCATGGTCACCAGATACTATCCTACCATAATTTCTTCCCTGAGGCATCTTCACACACAGGGTATAGAGGGAACACCCAAAAACACTGCAGTCCTACAATGCAGTGCAATCTCTGAAACTACTTTGCAACGTGCGTTGAAATCATGAACATGCAGAATGAATTCTTGTGGACAAAACTGCGAAGAATATTTCTAGCATCTGCAACAAATTTTTTGTTCCATTTATTTCTACGTGAAGAAAATACCGACTTGTCGAAAACATATCTCTAGCGATAATTGGTAGATTCGTCGAGTTAATCTATTTTATCGGCTGAAATTGGGGTACGGAATCCGAGTGGCCATGCTGTAAGGTACTGTCACACTAATGTATGGTTTAGGTTAACATGTAGTGAAATACCATAGATTAGATGGTTCAGCGCATGACGCATTTAATCATTATTCAAAGGTACGTGTTAGGCTGACGTAATATCTCAAAATCCGATTTGAATATGGACCGAGTAAATCAGCGGTGTCGTGCGGTGCTGTAAATAGCATCGATAGACGTATATCGAGAAGATCTAGCCAGTTCCAGCCAATGGTATACCGTATTATCTGCATTTTATGTAGTGTACATTTGATAACAACGAAATTGGTACCGGAATCGGCAGTTTTGTTTCAAAACGATACTTTGTCATCTTTGTGGCTATCCACCAGTGTGATCTGGGTTCCAAAATGATATTCAGTCCAATCTGATCTAGGTACGGCATTTTTCGACAGTGTAGGTTTCCGGAGAACACAGCACCTCAATGTGAACAAAATTTTTGTATGATCCCAATTACGTAGCAAGTCTTTTTCACCACGGCATCTATATGGGGATAAAAATGGTCAACTAAGTCATGTTGACAAGAAGTGAAACGACACGGCTCAATAACAAGGCAACAATACTGAGACATGCCAAGCGACGCTTATTGTCTTGGTAGCATGCATGTAAAACGTCACGTAAGAGTTCATAAATGACGCATTAAATCTAATGGAGAGCACGGTGTGCCGCAGATTCTATGGAAGAAGTGTTGGTTTTCGTTCATTGTTCTGGTAATTTGTAAATACAATTCGTTCGGGAGTGCAGTATCTTGTTACCCTTCGTTTGGCGGTAAAATTACCATTTCAGCCCAATCCCTTAGGGAAGCGTCGTATTGTACCCATTTGGACTCCTCGATACGTACTGGTTCCTTGCTGAGTGTTGCCTTTCAGACGCTGGAACTGTTACACAGAAGTTTGTCAACTGATAAGCGTTGTACAGCGTGGACCATGGTAACCAAAATAGTGGGAACGGAGCAGCGTGATCTGAAATGGGCGTTCGCCCCCGTTCCGGCCGAGATAGCTGTCGTTGTGTGGGCAACTTAAGGCCGCACACTAACTCGACTGGGTTAGGGGGTCAGTTCATTGGGTGAGCCCATTGGTTTGGATTCCGGATTCCGTATCCTAGTCCACGGTTGTCAGATGATCGACACACTAAGGCGGCCTGATATACAAAAAGCGCAATGTTAGTCATTGTTTTGTTCAATGATGTGTCCGGTCCGTCAGAAATAAACTATCTAATGGTTCCTCTCAAGTGTTTCAGGTTTCGGTCAAGGTAACCCAAACACCGGCAAAAAACCATACCTATACTACCCGGAGTTTGCTGTTTACCTCCTGTTTGTTATAAAGATGACCGATTTGAACTGTTCGGGCCACTTTTGATTGAGAAAAAGGCCACTGTTTTCAGCTTGTGAGCCAAGTGCCTACAGTACATTCTGGTGAGCCCTAGGTCATGTGGGCGAAATGTATAGCCCTCTTCCTTTTGACGATTGCAACTTTCAAACCACTACTCATAGCATTCAGTCATAGTCACTTATGAGAGGCGATCAAATTCTGTCGACCGTTTCAAGACAGTGCATAGTAAACTTCCGATTCACCCTAATCGAGAACTCGGCGATCAGGAATTTTTATCATTTACTTTAAACTACTCCGAAGTACTGAGTAGTGGCTTTTCAAAAAGCTCCGATGTGCATTCATGGGTGTCGAACACCGTAACTTGAGCACCTGTGAAATGTGAGTAGATGTTATGCCTTCGAATGAAATTTTCAACAGATTTCTATGTAGTTTTACGATTTATTCCGAGTTCCCTCCAAGGCATCCCACTTTTCGTGTCTTGAGTTTACGATTTCCTTCAGTTAGTTCTAGATTTGACTACTGATTAGTCAATTCAGTTCTAGCGATTTCTAGAACATCTTTCCAGTCGTAAGTTAGATTTTCCCCCATGGGGGAATGTGGCAGTAAGACCGGTTGCGTATTGGTGGATCCTGATCGATGAGCATGGAATGAATGTGAGACACAGAAAGCAGTTCTTCATATCACACAAAGGACAGAGTGATGATGGAGTAACGAGATGGTCTATTGCTTTGATCTCAAGTAGGCTTTGGATGACCGACAGAAGGAGTGCGGCCGGTCGTAAGCATTTTAGGCGGGCGTTGACCTCGATCGGTAAAAACTCATACACGTGAAGGTGAAGTGCAGCTGAGAAGTACACATCACATAATAGAGGGACATTAGCTCACCTGATTACGATGTAATATGGTGCTCATTCATGTCATGTACGTATATATAACCGGAACATGCAGGGTAGATGGCGCTCGAGCATTTCAGTCACGCTGGTTGCAGGTGTCTAATGTGTTAGGTAGCAAAAACGACCATTCAATGATCACGCTGAGGGTATGCACACATACCGTTCGTGTATAGGAACAAGACAAGGATTACTTATAAGTGATGCGGCAAATTCCATAATTCAGATGTTACTCAATTGTTAGAATCGCAGACTTCTGCTGTATTCGAAGTAACGGCATCAATAAAATGCCAAAGCATGGTGAGCGCCCTACCAGCTGAATTACGAGGTCACATCGAGAGTTCAGAAACTTCCATGTTGAACATCGATGATGGTGGGTTCCAGCGTGAACTGCTCCAGAAAGCCTAGATCATTTAGGAAATTCCATACACCAAAGTAGACTGAGCGGGAAGTTGAGCTCCCGACATTGATTTCTAGCTCTGCCGGAGGAAGGCTTGCCGCGTTTTGGCATGCTGTTTTTGTCGCTGGTTCGAATCCAGACGAAACTCAGACTTCTATCTCTTATCGTATCAACAAAGATTGATGTGAGTGACGCAAATTGTAAGACCGTCTGAAGTTGAGTCTACGCTCACCGCGTCAGTAACGAACTGAATTATCACAGTAGATTCTGAAGGGTTACCTTGGCTGAAGTGAGAACTGACGAAGACATTTCAACAACTGACACAGATCTCCCATTAAACTGAAGCCTTCGAAGATGATAACGGATACTACGCAAGCGTGCTCAACATAAATATCAGATTTTACTTGGGAAACAAATGACCAACTCCGTCGCTCCACCCTACTGGCTGAGTTACCCCTTATTTCGGCTAGTGCTTAACTAATAAATCAATCCATAATTCCAGCTCATCTATTTCCACTTTGATCATCTCCGCCATTTTGAACACGAATTTCATCGGTTAAGTTTGAGCCGAAGTTCTTGAGATTTCTGCGTCAATACGGAAGTTGACTACAATGACTCCATTACGCCACTTTGCCCAGAAAGACAATGATTTGCTCTGGCGGGCATATCACCTTCTCCACTTGTTTATACGTTCCTACAGTATAAGTAGTTTGTACCCTTTTCATCATGGTGAACGATGAGAAACAAGGGAAATGCCCTCGTACTTGACAACCCACCTTTTAGCACACCTTGTTTTCAAATTAACTCGTTCCAATATAAACTATGTTTGACCTACTCAAGCCAATAGTTCATAACCGCTTCATCTGAGTTTGATTTTTACATCTAAGCTACATAAGGTTCGAAACAATATTACTTGTAATATTCTATGATGTAAGTAATTATTCCATCACAGCTCGTAACAAAGTGATCACGTAACCGTAACAGAGTACAAGCTTCTACGGACAACAATAGCGTGTGTCTTGACCAATGAACTATGGGTAGGCTGTGTGCCACTCATCTAACCCGATTGACTAGTTCGTTTTTAAGATGTCTTTGCGATTGAAGCAGTTGAGTTTACTCGTTTTAATCCTTCGAGCTTCAACCACTTCTGCAGCTTTATTATAAAATTTAATTCAGAATGAAACCTCTCGTCAATATCATCATCATCATCACCATCATCATCACCATCATCACCATCACCATAATCATCATCGTCTTTATCATGATTATCATCTATATCTTCATCAACATCATCATCATCAGCAGCAGCATCTTCATCAACATCATCATCATCATCACCATCATCATCATCACCATCACCATCATCATCATCATCAGCAGCAGCAGCAGCGGCAGCAATACATCAGTGGTTCACACTAATGCTTAACTGCCACACAACCCATATAGAAAGGGAGAAGGAAAAAGAAGGGGACGGGAAGGGACCTAACTACTGAAAATGACTACGTCCATATTCAAACATTCAGCATCAAGGTGCCTACACCTTGCAAACGAACAACCGAGATGTAAGTGAGAGTGAGGCGTCATCAGCGAGACAGCTTCCTTACGGCTTTCACTGCCCCGCGTCATTAAATGCACTCACTTCACAGACAACTCTGACAAACAACGACAACATTCACGCCACTGAGCTTGATTAGCCACCATCTCGCCTAGAGTCTCCAAACACCGACTCTATGAGTCGCGAGGGCCCCAGCCCGTCAATATCAGTCAACTAGTATGGTGATAGTCCAACTGGTCACTAAGCCAGTAGTAAAATTTCAACCGGTGATCAGGATGGCAGGTTGACATTTTGTGACATCATACCCTTTAGCGATGAAACGTTCCGTTTCCTCAAGAACTGTATTCCCATGTTAATCTCGACAGCCACTTTTGAGAACCTTTGCCCACTGTTTCAATAGTCTGAAGGATGAACTTTTTGGTTTGCCAATGCTCATAAGTTCACAGGTGGTTACGGGTGGAGAAGGATCTTTGTTTATACGCTCCTATGTCTGTGCTGGTCAGTGAAAACTTGTGTTGGACGACTTATAGGTGTAGAGAATAAGCGAATGGAACTAAACAAAAGATAAACTCGATGAAGCTGCTGAATAAAACCCGCGAGACTGAGTTAGTGTGGCGGTTTGAAAACTCGTAGTACGGGGTTTCTCTCGTGTACGCGTCGATCGAGTATTATTTGAAAACGCTCAACCAATTCAGCCACGAACACAGAGTAGAATAGCGCGTTCCACTGTGAACAGACTCAAAATGTGGAACGGTTCTGTCCACAAAGTAGCCTGCCGGTTTCATTACTAGGTTTCGACGAATTACCCCCTAAGGATTTATCCTCATTAGTGGGAAGAGATGTGTCAGTGGATGACCCGGGTTTGTATTTAGTAGGTAGGAATTACGACTCTCTTGAGATGTTTTTAAGTCATTGAGAATTAAATTAATTCTGCCAATCTTCCCGAGTAGGGGGTTCATCTGAGCCCCATGATTCTCTTAGCGGCCTGTCCCTGAACATTTTCAGTAAGCGTCAGACCTTTATTAGGATAAGGACTACAAGCAAGTAATTTTATTTCCAGGTGTGGATGCATCATGAAGGCAAACAGCAAGAAATACATCAAGATGGAAGGTTCCACAAATTCTTCTTAGGAGCTGTGTGCTTTTCTAACCATGATAGAACAATTAATAGATAGACTGTTTGCCGTTTTGGTTCCTAGGTCTTTTTTATGTTAACGCGATCAGCTTTGGGTCGTCAAGGTGATATTTGGTACAATTTTGATGACGAAACTGTATGACTTTGCGCTTGTTGACATTAAACAGTAGGCTATTTTATGTGGGCCCTTGATTTAGACAATTCAAATCGTCTCTTAAGGTCATCACATTTCCCGGGTACTCTCGAATTCGCCAGAGTTTTCTACTATCGTAGAAGAGCATAGTCAGCGGTTCATCTATGCCGGGTAGTTTAGGAAGCAAAAGAATGAATACCAGAAGTCCCAAAATTTATCTTTGTGGAGAACCGCTGTTGGCTGGGAACCACTCCGACAGCTGTCCGTTCGCACTGACGTTGAACCTACGTTCAGTCAGATAATCCTCTAACCGGGTGAATATGTGCTCATCAAGGCCATAAGTATTCAGTTTCCGCAGTAAGACGGAATGGACAATCCCGTCAAAGGCTTTGAAGAAGTCAAACTTAACCACACCTATGGCCAATCTTGCGTTTGAAACCTTCATCAGTCAACAGATTGGTGACGCATGAGTACCTTCTACGAAAGCCATGTTCCTCTTGATAATGAGTTGGAGGTCCTCAACCTTGGTCTGCGGAGAGTCACCTGTTAAACCGTCCATTACTTTAGGTACTACTGTTGGATTAGACAGAACAGTGAGTGGTGCTAGGAATCGCTGATGGTCTGGATCATGCAGTACATTAGTGACAACATCAGCGCTTTTGGCGGCAGTTACATTGTGTACAATAAGTCTCCTGCGCCTACGTTCATAAACTGCTTGGGCCTTAGACGCCGACTGCAAGTGTGTGTATTTTTATCGATCAGGGCGCATCCTACTTGGTGTCTCGCCCTTGCTGTGGCTAGCTTGTTGCACTAACTTCTCAAAGTCAGCTGCGGTGTAAACAGTAACCCAAAGAGGACACGGCATGAAAGCATACTTAGGGTAAGAGCTCTTTCGTAGTCTGTGAATTCACTTTGAGAAGATATCAGGAAAACCGAGCTGTTTAGAAAATTATGAAGATTCCTTTCTGTCTTGTTTCACCCAATCACATAGCATTGCTGAACTCCTCTCAAGTAGAGTGAATACAAGTACAGACCGACAGATAAGTGTGAGCGAGTTTAGTGGTATTATCGTGGGTTTGTTAGTGCCTATGCTTACGGTGATTGTTTCACAGAGTCCATCAGGATAATTGGGCCGGTTTTCTTCTACCTCATTTAGTTCACTTTGACTAGGTGGGCGAACCGTAGTTGCATGAGTACCTTGGGTTTTGAGTAGTTTGGCTGCGAGTGTCTGCCTGGTTGACGATAGTTAACAGAGAGTGTGTTATTATTCTGGCCGGAGCCAACAGATGTATTCGTTAATGTCGCAATGTCTACGAAGATATGGTTCGTGTTATGAACACTGGCCAGGTCAACTAGCTGTCGACCACTCTCTTCGACCGACCTTGCAGCTTTTTTCGTACTAACAATTGTGTTAGTGGGTTTGATAAGGCAAGGTGGAATATACGGTGCTTCTACTGTGGGTAAACAGGTGTATCACTTACTGAGTAACAGGCAGTGTGGTGCACTTTGGTCCTCTTCTGAGGTCATGCCAAATATACAGGTTATAACACAAATCTAAGATTTTCAGTTGAGTTCTCTTTCAAGATCATGAAGAACAAAGGCGGAACTAGTTCACATGTTGAATGAGTTTGAGTCTTGCCCAGGACAAAGGTTAGAATTCTGCCGTTTCTGCGGAGCCAGTGGCCACAAACCGCACATCTCAAATGTGTGGCCGACCAAACGACCGCTATGCTGTGGTATTCGGTTCATTAGAAGTGCATTACAAACAATTGGCAGTCAGGCACTGCAGTGCTCGGAATTTCGGTGATCAGTAACACGGATGCCAACAAGAATCAGGAGAAACAGTACAACATATAACTCTATAGTTAACAGGAATTAAGAATTAGCTGACCTTATGGATATCACATGAAAGGCAGTCTCAAAGATACGGTTTATCTGCAAACCACGTCTGGGTTTGGGGGCGAGCGTGATGTGACTTATTTTCGACAAGTGGACGGTGAGCACCCTAAATAGGCAGGACGCCAGCGGGAGTTGGGTGAACTTAATAAGTTGATCAGATCTGTGAGAGTGCTCCCGCTACATTACACGCTTGCCGCCAGGAGCGGAAAGCAAAGTGAAGGCGTTAGGCCAAGAATTCCATCTGAACCCTTGTCGTCGCGGCGTGCAGCGAAGCGACCGGATAACGGGTTAGAAATCAGCCCGTAGACGACCTCGAGACGGGAATGAAGAAGGCGTCACACGGGTAGATCATCGTGATCGTTAGCCCAAATATACACCAATCAGAGGGTGCTTTCAGCGTGAATGTGTGCGCGGCGCATAGTTAATGGCTGATCAGGTTATCAAATTTGTTGCCGCCTTGGGCTTGACAGTGTCATTCGAAGGCCCAAGCTCTGAGTCGATAGAGCGCGCATGTGTCAAGCGGAATCCGTGCGGAAATTTTCTGGAGTAGTTCATGGATTTACTCGTGTTGTAATTGTTACTGGGGCTAATTATCCGGTCACAGGAATCCTTATGTCCGATTGGGGGAATAATGACACCGTTGGAAAGATATTAAAATGCAATTAAATGGCACTTAAAGTTGTGTGTTTGGTTGGCGATGCACAACTTTGCACGCATGAGTATGTGGACTAAACAACGGTTCAGCATATCCGTAAAATATAGATACTCCTAAACAGCTCTTCGAAAACGTGGTCGACCGAATCTGGGCTGGGCAAACTAGGAGGAAGTAGCAGGGAGAAAACACATGTTGAATCAGAGCACCGAAATGTAAGTTCTTTTATCAGGTCGTAGTGGGATCTCTGTTTCATACATTTCATTTCTACTGCATCTTTGCAAACAACCTGTATCTACTCAATCGACAGATGAGAAGTGATATTCGTTTGGTCCTGTGAACT
>QNGE01001845.1:24160-95799 GCA_008508345.1 Paragonimus westermani
TCGTAGTGGGATCTCTGTTTCATACATTTCATTTCTACTGCATCTTTGCAAACAACCTGTATCTACTCAATCGACAGATGGAAAGTGATATTCGTTTGGTCCTGTGAACTCTTCCAAACATCAAATTGTTTTATGCACTCCGGATGTGAGGTGTATTCAACTACTACGGTTAAACCAGTAGAGCGAGATGTAAGAGTGTTATATCTTAGTCAGCTAGTTCCTGTTTCCTCTTCTTTGTCCAACACAGAATAGTATTGCAATTGAATATTCCGTTCAGAATGTGAGTAATGGTATACTACTCACGAGTAAGCGTACAATTACGCTTAAAACAAAGTAGACAGGTGAGAAAGAGTTATTTTCACTTAATATTGCCATACTAAACATTCAGACACATGCAGTTAGTATAGGAAATATCTGGCACATATTTATACGTGATACCTACTACGTGTATGGACATACGTTTATAAACAGTAAAACACAACCCAGGGTCCAGGGAAGAATGATTGGGTTAAGTGAATTTTCATACCAATATGCATGACGGCGAAATCTTATCTCATTCGAACGGCAAACTAGTCGTCCCATTCCGATTTCCAGAAGAAATGTGCAGACACGGTAATGGAACTTTATGCGTAAAAATGAACCGAAAAATAACATCGAGCACTTCAAAACACCTAGTTGCCCCAATACAATCCACTAACACTACGAGATACGTGTAGCGCGAGATGCAAACAGGAAGAAAGAGGAAACGCCACCGACGCTGTTTTACTGGTTCAATTTGATCTATCACTTTTCCCGTACAGTCAGTTCGACAACAATTTGTGGGTTCTAGACACAGTCCTCGTACACAGATGAAGCCAACTGCGGTATCGCAGACGTAAGTAAACGTTGTGTGAATGAAGCTATACATGAATGAAAAAAGAACTGCTTCCTACACTACTGTAATTCATTCCTTATTCCTGGGATGTGCAACTCATGGATGTTCGCACGTGTCTTTCTAGACTACATCACTGCATTCACTTAGCTACGTAGGCGTTCTGTTCCATCAGATATTAAATCTTGCAACTTAAAATCTGCATATCTTTCCTGACTGTATGCGTAATACATAGGTTGTTAAATATCGGCGCTACTATCAAACAACGCGGATGTTTTGCAAAATTCTTTCTGCGTTTTCTGTTTTATTTCACATCTACGATAGTGCCGGCAAAGAAATAGATGCGATGGCTGATCAAGAAGGCAGACACGGGTCCTCAGAGTGGTGGCAATCGAATGCTTCTGCTGCGTGCAATAAGACAGATGGACGGTTCTACAGGTCTGATTTATTCCCACTTCGAGAGGTCAGTATAGCCCCATCGCTAGATCTTCATTCGTTTATTGTGTTCCAGTTAAAACTGCCGTTTTACGTAGCGAACTCTCGGTTTCTTTCTAGCTGTGATGTTCGATGAACATATCAAGATGATTGACTGAACGTAAACAAATACCTCGATTCAAATTCTTCACTTAAAATTCCAGATTTACAAGTTTTACTGGTTCTTTAGTGCTATGCTTTAACCAGAAAGCGCTTGTACTGAATCGGCGAGAAGATGACGAAACTGATATATCCTTCCTTTCACGCGGGTTTGCGATACGACGCAAAACTTCAGCATTCTACTAGTCTTTCCACTCGATGGTACACTGCCAGTGAGCTATCGCTTACACACAAAAAATGGTGGAACGTAGTGTCTCTCTATTATCCACCCGTCTGGAACCTCCATCGTGCTCACGAAATGATCCAGCTTAGATTACTCAGTAAAAGTAGGGCGAGTTTTAAGAAAACACTGATATTCATTCTTTTGTTTGTCACTTGAAGGTTCGTTTGGTTTTTTTCTCAAGTGTTGCCTGTTCACAGTTGAAAAGTGTGTACAGAACGCTTTTATCCTGATAACTTGGTGTTATGTATACGATACTCATATGTGGTCACATTTCATACGAACTTCTGAATGCTTGAAGGCGATTTGCAGTAAATCTTTTCTCTGATATCTCCCAACTGAGATTTGTCCTGTTATCGATCAGGCCCACCTACTGTAGGTTCGTTTAGCCTGTCTTATTATCATGTTTCAGGGTGTATAGTGTCACTTGTTCCGTTCCCTTCTCATTATTGTGCACCAATACTTCATCATCAGTGTTCTTTCATCTTAGTAAGTGATTAGTTTTTAATTCTCTTGAATCGTAAATACAGAAGTAAACTTCGACAATAAAACGCCATGCTACACAATTTAAATTTGAGGCGTTTCCTCTGAACGCAGGGTATAGTATCCATGTCCAGCAGAGAACCAGGTTCTTTGTGTTGCAACCATACGAAATCCTGCTTTGACATCAAAAACCTAATTGACTGCAAGACTATCGGAACAATAGAAACGCGGTTGAAAACACCTCCAAATCAGGAAACACTGTCTTAAACAAGCCAGCAATCTGATCAAGAGGGAAATGTGACTTCTCAAACTGTTTCTTTTACTGTGTTCATCCTTAGATTAACCTACTTGAAGAGAATCACTAGAAACAAAAAGGATCCGTGCAACCGAGCAAGGTGTATATAATCGTAAGCTTACTAAAAAATCGCCACGAATTGTCTTAATGCAGTTGCTGTTTTTCTAGTTCGTTATGGAAAATGCCATTTTCATCTAACTGGAATGCTATAACGATTAGTTGGCACCGACTGGTTAAAACGAACACTAATTCACAAAGTGCATCAACTGATGTAACACCTTGACTTTGATTGAAGCCTCGGTGTCTTTATGATTACTGTGTCGGTTCCACTGCGGGTTGAAACATGGACAGATGGTAGCAGGGATTCACCCGTTTTTTGGCTCGAAGACTGGAATAGCTTTCGAGAAAAACTGGATTGACATCTTGGAGAGTAGAAGGGCCAATAATTAGTAGGCACACCTCCACGCCAGACAGTGTTTAACTTCGGAGATATAGACGATCACGATCTCATTGTGCCACGCGAGTCCTCATTGTGCATGACCATGTAGTAATCCGACCTTCTCGCGAGCCGTCTAATCGGTTGCGGCTTCGTTGAATAATGTCAGCCGGAGGAGACGCTTAACCTGCTCAATGACTGTCTGCTTTGATCAATGTAGGCTGTGCGTGTATACTGCTAAGATGCAACAGACGAACTACCGCCATTTTCGTGCAATCACTTTACTTGCAGCAAGCTAGTTAACACAGATGACAACACTGAAACAGAGTAAATCAGCTGGTATCTTTATTGCAAGCAGTGGGCACCTGTAAACAAATAGGTCCAGTGACCACAAGCGAAGTGGTGAACAGTTATTTTGATCTTGTAGGTCTCGTCAGTACCAGGAAACCAAATCCACCACTCGTCACTAAATGTCGCAGTAGTTGGTCATGCCAGACACTTATCCGGTAGAATACGAAGCTGGTATTAGCGGGTTTCCTAGAGAGTGCAAGAATTAGTTTTATTGAGTGACATGTTTCTTTTATATCGAACGTTGAAAATTCCGAATCATGCAGCCTGGTCGTTTGTGGCATATACGTACGGATGGATCTGACACAGTAGCCAGAGCTATAAGACACTTGCGTAAAATTGTTATCACAAGGCGGTTTTGTTAAACCGGATGACTATTTTCCTGCATACATCTCACTGGGTGTGAATCAGGAAGATGCAGACATGAAGAGGTTTCAATGGAAGTAGTTGAAACACAATTGAACCTGAAGGAATAAGGAAATGAAAGTACAGGTCTTACCGTAGATCCTCTGAAATGAAAGCGACAGAATAAAAATGGTTTAGACCTAATTAAGGACAAGAGACAAATAGAACATGAAGACCGAAAAGTGGTACGTTGCTTACCGATAGTAGTACTTTGAAGTGTGTGAAAAACTTTGCCGGAGGTTTGATCAATCTACTTGAAGCGAATGAAATCTGATGCAGTGGCTAGCTAGTTCTGTGCATGTTTACTGACTGGACGCTGTCCAGTTCATCTTAGCCACTGTCACATCATGCCTGTCCCCAAAGTAAACAGCTCAACCTTTTTTACTGACCTGAGATTCCGCTGTATCTTTAACGTTGTTACGCTGCACCCACAAGGTACTGAAGATCATCGGCGCAAGCGTTTGCAATCGCCTGCTCTCCAATCCACACTTCTGTACTGTGATGACTGCTTCGAAGCAGCTTCACTTTTGCACGGGTTGTTTGCTCGTATTAACACCAAGTGCACCGATTACCACATCAACCCTTCCTGGTCTAGCTTTCAAAAGCACCTGCAGCATACTACTGAGATCTGATGGAGTTTTCTGTCAATCTGCGGTTGAGCCAACTTCAGATTTGTTCAATAGGATTTTGAGCTGGAGAGCACGTTGGTCGTGAGGTGGGGGGGGCAGATTTTCTGACTTACTTTGGACTGTCAGCTGAACACCGTCTGAGCTGTCCAGTTGAGCTGTTCAACCCTGGTTAATGGAGGGGTGCAGCAGGCAGTGAATACTTTAGTACTACTGTGGCTCAACACCAGCCTTGAAACAAGGTTTGTGAGCGACGCGATCAGTGATAACTAAAGTTGGCACGACAGTGACCATGCAATTTAGGTCAAAACAAATTGACTATTTTCTTTCAATGTTTCACCCATGATTACGTTTTCATCTCCATGCCTTGATTAGTGAAGCAGTTTTAGCCCTGCATATCACACTGAACTTAAGGGCAGGGTATGTTTTACACGCTGAGTGGTATGTGAAACGGAAGAAGCACCGTCAGAGACGAGTGTTTTCGACAATCCAGCATATTACGTAAACTGTTAGAAGGTAGAAAACCAAACTAAGACACTTAACCAGCCAGAAAAACCAACCCGGCAGCGACTTGTAATACATTATAACACGATATAAGTTTGAAGAGCCGCGATATAAATTTTGAATGATTGGATGCTATCAGTTTTCGGGAACCGCTGTTTTAAACGCGTTAGTGTCATAGCCATTATTTTTCGTTCCTTTGAATGGCAGTGCTCGAATTCAACGCACGCACCTCGCGAACTCAAACTTGAAGAATTCTATATAACCAACTGTGCTTTATCGAGGTCTGTCTGCTAAATAACTCAGATACAGTTACCAATTGACCAAAATGCAGAATTTAGTCTTTTATGTAAATCCCAAGTTTGGCAATGGGACAATCATTGGTAGGTTGCAGCACGCAGTGGCAGAATAAATACTAAGGCTTACGCTAGTGGACGGTCGCATTTCGTGTAATGTTCCAGGCCTTGGGCGGATTACAGACATTTAATTAATTCACTACGATCGGCTACAGCAGCCAGCTAAAGCTGTTATTAAGCTGACCTGAACTCAGCGCCGCGCCACTCACGGTTTTCCTTGTCTCACTCACTACATTAGTTGGCCCCTCTTTCTGTATTTTTCTTATGTACAGATGCAGAATTGCGAAATTAAACCTCTCATCTTGGCGAAAGGTCTGTAACAGACCCTCGGTGCCACCTAGTAGCTTGTTGACTGACGTATTCACGCACTACCTGGACGAAAGCTCTGCTATCCTGACCTGAGGCTGCTTCGCTCTCACTCACACGTAACTGGAACTTTAGCGACGCGAATACTGGCATACGCAATGCAAGATGAGGTGGAAGAGGTGGGTAGTCCTTGATGGCCTGTGTTGGCATTCTAGTGGTATCAAAGCTGATGATTATCTTGGCCTGGTGAAAAACTCGCCGAATAGCAAAAGCTAGCCGCTTTTTCACGATTGGGTTTACATCATCACCCGCTGGCTTTTAATTCAGCTTTATTTTTGGAGAAGCTTGTTACAACCATTTAAATTGCTATTTCTCCAAATTCTCATTCATGTGACTGGGTGACTTGGTCACACTGAAGTTTCAAACCGCGTCACACGTTAAAACCTAGACCTCTGTGAAGCGTGCAAGACAGTGCACCTTAAATCTCGAATGTGCAGACGTAGGCACTTAGTTTGACGGTAAGTTGGCAGGATAAAATAACCAGAATCAATCGGCAGCCGTGCTACGGACTGGGGACTGGAAACGAGGGGTTCCCCTGGTGGTTTTCCATTTCTTTATACCTTATTGTTAGAATGTTGAAAAGATGAATCTACATATCATTTTTTACCAAAGCACCCTGGTAAGGTTATCGATTTGAGTTGATATTTTAGAAAACTGCGTTGGTTACCTCATTGTTTTTGCGTTAGACCGACCAGGAAATCTGCGGTCCCAGAATGGTCAGTCAGTCATTTTGACCAGTTGTTCAACAAACTATCACCGACAGTAATAACTTAGCTAGCTGTCCGTTAGAGAGCAGTTTCAGATTTTTTCAACAATACCAACTTTGTTTTCGTCTGTCTTGAACAGAAAAAGAGCCACAATGCAACTACTCTTCCACAATGTTGACAAATGTAGTATTTCGGCTGTGTATACCACTTGAGTAGATAAAAAAACAATTGCACTGGCGTGCTTAAGATGCAGTGTGAAAATTTGCACAGAAATTGTTATTTGTTTTCTGTTTACTAATGCATATGCTAACCTATGATGATTGCTTTGGCGCAAATACACTTGACAGGACAACAATTAAATCAGTGGCTAATTTAGGCAACATGATGAATACTGTTTGTCAAGCCACCACGTAAGTGTCAAACAAATTATACAGTCTCTAATGAGAATAAAGGTTGCAATGAGAAAGAACTGACAATCAGCAGCTCCAGATCAGAAGTTTCCACGCCATATATGTAGTAGATTACAGGGATATTCTTATAAACGTAGTGACCACCGACACAATACCCACTAACTGAGGCACCCCTAAGGACAGTGGTCCTTATTAATTAAAGTTGGTCTGGGTCATGAATACAGATGGATTTTCGTTATTGCGGATGGTGGTCAATCCATACTGAAGCTAGTTTTCCTCACTGATCACAACTTTTAGGTTGATTTAAAGTACAAGCGCTTGTTTGACGCCGATACACAATTGTCAGCCAGAGGTCAGTCAATATTCACTAGTTCTATACAAAACTTATAACTTTCACCATCGGATAATTCCGTTTATACGTGAACTTACCGAGTCGACAAAGCCGAACTGTCATAGGACATGCCTTAAACACTCGATTACCCATTCCGTGATTACTCACGGTAGTCCGGTTTGCGCTTGTCCTCGTCGCTTGTCATCAGATAAATATGCAAAAGCAGAAAACGAATTCCAACACATGGTTCAACTTCGAATCATCCGACCATTCAAAGCATGTGGGCATCACCACTTCACATGGTTCCGATTAAAATCATTAATGAATGGAGGCCATTTGACGAGTATCCGGCGTAGAATAATATAGCTCTACCCGGATAGGTAACCGACACAACACATCCATGACCTTTCGTCCAATCTTCAGGGTTGCACAATTTTTCGCATATGGACATTCTTCGCGCTTGTCGCTACATATCAATCCATCCTGATAATGTCCATAAAAATGCGACCACTACTGTGTTCGGTATGTTTGCATTGGTTACGCGCTCAGTCGCCTGACCGGAATCCGAGACGTGAGAAGAGACGCGGCAACACCACCTATTGGAAGAGCGAGACGAAATTAGGCCACAGAGGCTGTAAATTTGCAGGACGAAACGATCACATTAAATGGTCGACAGACAGAGCGATTCCAATGAAACTGCCATGTACGGCAGTCATGGCGTCAGTATAAATCACGTTGTAGGGGGCATCAGATAGCAACGCGATAAATCCCAGTCCAAATAGCTAGCATGCGTTCGACTTCACGGCTGCAATCTGATTGGCTGAATGGGACCATGCCATCACCCACGCCCATGCCATCCGAGCTGGGCCTGCCGATCGATGTGGTGTGACACGTGCGGGCTGTTTCATCAGAAGATGCGCCACCTGACTGACTGAATTTTTACGCGTGCCCTTTGGCCCACGCAATGCTGTACAATCATTCCACTGGTCCGTCGACCAAGCCCTTTTTTGTCTACCTTTCGTTTTTGCTTATCTGGGAGATCTTTCAGTTGCTAGTGCCTCCCGAGAGGAACACATTGAACAATTACGCTTGATAGTTACTCGACTAAAAGATCACAGCATCCTACTCAATTTTCAGAAGTGTACATGTGGTTTTAATCTATCACATTTTCTGGGTCAGACCATCGATAAACATGGAACTGCACGAGCTGCGATCAAACTCGAATTCTTGAAAAGCTTCACTTTTCCTACCTCATTCCGGCAACTAAAACATTTCTTAAGGATGGTCGGTTTTTATCACCGTTTTACTCCTAAAGACCTGCTAGCTAGTGACCTGAAAATGTACAGAATGTCAGCCCAAGCGGAAAGAGCTTTTGAGAAAGTAAAAGCTTCACCCACAGAAAATCTCATGCTGTTTCACTTACAAACAAACCCTCCGCTATCTCTTAATATTGACGCCTCTAGCACAGTAGTGGGTGCAGTCTTACAACGAACCGTTCGTAAATCCCACCAGCCACTAGGATTTTTCTCATACAAACTTTCATCTGCCGAATCACGTCAATTGCTAGCAATCTACAGGGCAATACGTCACTTCCGACACCTCCTGGAAGGCAGGCAATTTTTTGATTACACAGATCACAAGCTCTTAACCGCGGTTCTTAAAGCAAAATCAGGTAGGTGCTCATTTCAGGAAGCACGCCACCTAGATTATATTGTCCAATTCACCAGTAATGTTCGATACATTTCAGATGCTCAGAACATTGTTGCTGACGCTCTCTCAAGTCCAGACTTAGACTCAATCGACACCTCGTCTACGGTGTATTTAGCTGAAATAGTGACGTTACAAAAGAAGGTTAACAGTTACCGGTTTCGACGACAATTCCATGTTTGCTCAGCGTTCAACCGGTTCCTCTGTATACCGATCCTGGTACTCTTGATTCTGACGTTCCCGCTATCATACCGCGACCGCTCGTGCCGTCGGCCATGCGACGACAAGTTTTCAGTGCCTTACGAAATGTGTCACACCCAGGAATTCATACCACAGTAGGAATGACTGCACAGCGTTTTTTATGGAAGAATATGAACAAAGAGTTTAGAGGTTGCCAGCAATGTTGCTTTGGCTGTCAGCGTTCTAACGTGCCCGCCCTACTATCAGAATTTTCACCGAACTTGATTCACGTCTTGACCGTATGCACGTCCACACTGTTGGTCCATTGTTTATATTCAGCTGGAATCTTTACATTCCGCTTTGTATAGATCGTTTCGCTCGTTGATCTCAAGCGATTCCCATTACAGATACTACTGCCGCCACTGTTGCACGTGATTTTGTTACATTCTGGCTCTCTAATTTCCGAGTGCCGTCCACAATTACTACAGATCGAGGTTCACAATTCAAATCCAAATTAATTCCGCATCTTACAGAAGTCTTCGGCTGTAAACTTAGTCGTACTAGTGTGTACCATTTGGTGACAAATGATCTCGTCGAACGCTTTCACAGACATCCAGAGACTGCCATTATGACTCATAAATGGATTGGTCGGAAATGCTCCCCCTCATTATATCGGATCTCCGTGCAATAATCCGGTCTGCACTCCACTGTTCCACAGCAGCATCAGTTTTTGGGACCACACTACGTGTTCCGAACCCGCATATCCCTTACGATCACGTTGCTTATATAAAGCAATTGAGATCTTATATGGTAAAATTTCTATACATAGCATCACCATCTGTCGACCCCTATGTTCCTCAGCAACTACACAACTGTATACACGTAAGTATCCGTTGTGATCGGGTTCGGAAATACTCACAACCACTTTACGATGAGGCCTTTTTCGTCATATCCCGACAAGATAAACATTTCGCCATACAATTTCCTGACAGAACTCAAGCTATCTAAGTTTACTGTCCAATCTGGCATAAAGTGATTCGACGGAACCTGCTACTTCAAACTAATAATGTTATCACTAGCGAACTACACAAGACATTCCTCCACAAACACTACATCCACGAAAACTGCAGGTTGCAAAGCTACACCACCACTACGCAAAGGCGTCCGGGCAGGTTGGTTCCTTGGCAGGGACGCTAAATTGCTTGCTCCGTATAACCAAAGTCAAACTTTCGCGAATTTTCACCCGTGGATTCTTTGACAGGAGAGTATTTGTAGGTAGCCTCTTGATGGGACACATAATTGGCACATTTTTGTCCATGTCCAAATTATTAACTGCGTTGACGAGTCGTAACTGATACTTCAACGCGGTTGAACATTTTATGATCTTTTATTGTACGTTCCAAAAGTTAACGTGAGTTAGATAAACAGACCTGTTCATTTATTGTGCGTCGAAAAGACTGGCACTTCCCGTTCGTCCGACACAGCTGGTGTCTGTGCCATCCTCTCTCGTACCCACCCACCTTCAAACATACACACAATCGCACTCATGATTTGGGTCTGCCATTGGTCACGAACACTATCGAACCACGCGTTCTGAGGTTTCAAACGGGAATGACGTAACACATCGTGCCTGGACTCACTGACACTAGTTAAGTGGTACGTGGTCGCACAGAGGGGATTTTGCCCCCGAGGCTTGTACAGTTTCAAACAACAATTATAAATCAAGGATTGCTCACACATCAACCCAGTCGTCCTTCACAGCTCTCAAGCTTCCACTTGTACAGTCAGTGATCCACAAAGATCATTTTTTACAGTGCTGTCAGGATTGTGATAAGTCCAAACACTGTTATCTAGTTTGCTATTCGTTTGTACTTGGTACACTGCTATTTACATGTTAAATATATGTATTCCTATTGGCGTTATCGGTGAGTAGGAGCCTCAGCGATCAAATCAACTTCAAGCTTATTAGCGGTGAGATGTTCATGATTGTAACAAGATCTCTCATCGCCGCTAGTGTGCGACGCGCATATTTTTCACCAGTTGCAAGTAATATACTGCACACAATATTCTGTTCCACGATTCCACACCAGTCTGTTCAGATTAGAGCATTCATATGTTTACCAGTTTTAAGTTATTTCTCCTTCAAGTATCAACTGATTTCGCCCATACTGCACTGAAGCTTGAACCGCCAAATGTTATCGTTCTCTAAGTCCGTTTACTTGAAGTCCTCATTATCTTCATTTCGGTCCGCTGTGTCTTCAGTGGTCACTTTAAATATCCGAGCATTCACGGCTGGTTTCTCAAGCAGACATTTTCAGACTTTCATCATTCATCGTAAGTGTACATGTTGCACTGTGCAGCCTGAAAATGCTGTCAACGATACGGACAGCAGACTCATAATCGGGTGAAACCACTCCAAGCTTCCTCCTGTAGGTTAAATTGATGTGAAGTCCTTGGATGCTAAGTTGAGTCACCGATTTGTGCCCTTCGGTTCACCAACGCGCAACGAGCATGTCTCCCAGTAAATGGCGATAGAACACATTATCACATTGTTTCAGTCCTCCTTCACTCTCTTTCAGATGTTCCTTTTAACTGTTCAGTTTTCGAGCAAAACATCTCGAACCCATAGAAAACTTCAAACGGATCAATTCTCTTCTCCTTCTGGATTGGTATTGTGTGCTCAGTGAACATTTTTAGCCTATTCTCCCTCCAAACTTGTAGAGATTATTAAAAAACATGGGAAGCCATGGTTCATGCAGCGCATACATTTCAGTCACACACTTTCACTCTTTTCCCATTACTATCTACCGGCACTCAGAACGATGACAGATGACACGTAACTCCGGATATCGTGGTATGAGAGGCTTTTACGCACTTTAGTCACAGTACAGTGTTCGGACAGCTACGTCTTCCAACATCGAATAACAATGTTCGCACATGTACCTAATATGATCACTTATTCAAAAAGCTTGCAACAGACAACGTTGGAAAGGCATGAGTAGATCGTGCGTCTCTGTCTCTGTGGCTCACATACTGCTTCGCACACTAGCCTGCTCCAAAACAGGTCAAACTCGACTGTAAGCTCACAAAAACTACAACTGAAAAATAGCTGGCAAATCACTCGGAAATGTATTTGGGTACCGTATGTCGTACCATGTGAGCTGATTCACCGTTGTTATCCACTTTTAGAGCCCTTGCTTGTTAGTTTCTGTCAAGAGTAGACGCTTAGTGGTTGGACACTAATGGCTACCGGAAACAAAATGTGCAACCTTAGAACTGAAATTATTAAAAATAGCTACCTGGTCATATAATAAAGTTAGGCGTTATATCATTCTGGAATTTTAGCTGTCTCGTACACCCAGCCAGCTGACCTCTCTGTCTTACAGCGTTGGCCATGTGGTCGATATTCTTCTTCATACCCATTCAAGCAATTGGCTAAATCACTCCGTGTTATGCGCGAACGCATCACGTGAAAATAACGCGTATGACCATTACCACCTGACTTGTTATGTGAGTTAAGTGAACGTACGGCAGATTGATGGAATGTGAATATGAGTTTATAGAGGGTGTACAATGACGCTCCACTACTTATCAAAACTACTTATTGACTTCACTTAGAAGATTTTGAGTTTGACACACAATAGCATGCTATCTATCGAATGTGTGATTCTTTCCATGCTATTCACTAGTCTTCACGAAGGTATACACAAAAATTGATTCAGCCGATCAAACTGGTGGACACTGGGCGTTTAAACCCACCTTCATTTAGACATCTGGAAAGTGGTCCCGATGATAGTTATCACATTTACAAAAGTACGTCATTTTCGATATTTCCGATCTACCTGTGGTAGTCAGTTGGTAAACTGTTCTCCTAAATATGTCTACACTTGAATGATACCGTCCACTACAAGCTAAGAAACATAAAATTTTGACGGAAAAATCGGAACCCGTGTGGCAATTTAGGTGTTATTCTACATGCTTAACTATTCCGATCGATAAAGGTGAATTTAAATATATCTAATCAACTGATTTGCGCTGGTTGTCTAATGTGAAGCGTAGTGGTCATTTGTATACGCCAACTGAAATGTGTTATTGAAAGGTTTTGGCCAAATACAGAACATGTTTACGTTGGCTATCAAACATTCCTCACCTATAGCAACCAATAATTAATCAGTGTCTGCAGTGTTCTCTGTTAGACTTTATTGTCTTCGCTGGTCTTGGCTAGTTTTCTTTCTGACTTTCCCACTTCACACAGTCCGAACATTTGTCACGTGGTAGTCCCACGGCCATGAACTAACAAGTAGACAGGGCTAAATCATCGAATCGCATCCCGTCAAATCAACTACTTTCAAACCTTGTACTACAATTAATAACGTTTTAGAATGTCCGGATAAAGTTTTCATGTGTCTCGATAACGCTTTCGGGTATCTTGAGATCACTTTCAGTAGTCCTGAACGGTTTTCTAGAGCAGAGAGTGAAATTGCACAGTCTTTTAGCCGCTTTTGCTAATACATTTACTGGGTTGCTGATACAGGTAGCGGGCACACCGGTCCAACGGCCGCACTGAATCAGGACACTTCTCATTCTCACTCTCTTTCGATGCGATTACACAGTCTATGAGTGTGTATTCTTTCAGTATTCGTCACACACCTTACTACCACGGTCGAATTAAGCAATGCCCCTTGCTTTCCAGTTCATCTGCTACCAGACAGTGTAACGAACTGCAGTTTGCTCCACCGAACGAGTATGAATATTTGGGTCAAGCAAATAATGTGCTTGACTCGAGCAAGCGATCACTCCGTAAACTTTTATCGAGCAACGGGTTAAAGAAATCACCATACAGCGACACCATGAGCTGACCAGTGTTTCAACGAGTCACCTGATTGGCTGGATTTAGAACACTAACGCTGAGCAGATTATACACTGATACACGTTTTCATCAACCAAGCGGCAATGAACGCTGAGGAAAACCAAGACGCACGGAAATGAATCGTTCTCCAGGCACTGGAGTACTTCGAATGAGAGCATCCAAATCCGTGGACTGGCCAAATGAATCTCACTTTAACACCAACTAACAAGAGGGGACGATTCTTGAAAAACGGACTGGCTCAAAAGGTTCAACCTCACGAAACTGTGACTAAAAATGGTATAGTGTACAAGTAGTTTAAAACTAACTAATACACTGACGGGGAATGAAGACAGTTGCTTAGAACACTCTTGAAAAATGCATGTCTATATGAGTGTCATGACACTCGTTTGCTCCAACATCAAATATCACATCAGTTTGCAGCGATCAGATAAACAGGCTGTATGTGAGAGCGTATGAATAGTACAAATGCCCATTACTTCCCTCTGTTCTATCTTAGTGAATGCGTTTGCCGTATTTTAAAACCAAAAAGAAACATCGTTTGTGCACGCGACTCAATGCTAAAATTAGATGCTGCAGATGACACGGTGAATTAACACAAGCAAAAATAACTGAGAATATAGAAATGACAAATAGGTTGATGTTCGGGTTAAAGCTAAATGAAGTCGTTGGCGTAGTGATCAAATCAGTTATCCCATGAGAACATAAACCGGAGTCTAAATCCCAGTTTTGATATGCACACACACAACTGTATGGTCCTAATATGTATTAAACTCGTGTTAGTTGCTGTTATTAGACGAGGCTGCTTGAAAGCCTATCAAGTTTTCACATGTATACTTTGAGATCTACCAGCACACTGGTATTTAGCTTATCAAAAATGGCGCCACATAACACTGAATCAACTCGACTGAGACCTATTTTCATTTTTTTCCATTGATCGATTGATCAGCACAGCTCGGCACATTTTACTTCGAAACAACAGATGGCGGTGCTTAAACTAGGTTGGTGCGGTCAGCCAAGGTCATTACGCTGGTTTTCATCTCATATCCGTACTGACAAGCCAACGTTTACCGCTTCTGTGATTCTGGGGACTTAGGCTGACCTACTAAGTTAGCCGTGTTGAGTACCCTGAGAAGTGAAAAAAAACTGAAAAATCGTTTGTCATCTTTGCAGACATGCTACCTCTCGAACGGTTTTGCTACGAGCTATCTTTCCTTAGAATTCATTCCATTCAGTCGTCGTCCAGAAGATCAATAACAGTATTGACAATGGTGCTGTTTGGAAGGTCACACATCTACACAATCGCGTGTAGAGACCGACATTCCATTGGTCAGGATAATCAGAAAAACACACACTCATACAATGACGATATAAATGTAAGTTTCATACGGAATGTGTGTGCAGGAATAAGCAGACAATTATGGAACTTTCACTATGCAGTCTCTCTTTTCCGCTGTTACTGATTTCTGCTGCAATGGTGCTTACTGCATTAGTCACAGAGGGCTGGGAGTGTGGAGGTCTTTTCACTGGATGTCAGTATGATACCTGGAAGATCAGTGCCTCAGCAGTAGCGGGCCTGATGATAGTTGCATTGATCTTCCTTGTGACTTGTATAATCTTGGAGTTCATATGTCTTTGTTTCAATAAGCTACTTACCGCTCCATATTTCATTCTGGCGCGAAACATTTTGTTGGTCATTGGAATGCTACTGATGTTGATTGCCGTACTGGTGTACACTGGTCGAATAGGCCACCAGTGGTCCTATTTCTTGGCCGTCTGCTCCAGCATTCTTCTGATCCAGACTGTGTTGGTCACCATAGTAACCACCACCTGTTTCACAACGGACATAACTAAAACTGCCTTCCAAGAGGGTGAATAACTCATCCGCCTTTCTCGTGCACATTACAATTCTGATGGACAAAATTTGTGCTGTGCAATGCAGGTACACTTCACTCGCAATCAAACGTTTTCCCTTTCAAAACGGAAACTCATTCAAGGAAATAAGAAGGTTAACATCCGTAAATTGTTTACTGGAAGTAACTGTCACATATTGTCTGCAACATTTTAAGATCATGTTTTTGTATGCAGGTACAATAATACATTATTTTTTTCATACTAAAGCAGAATATGGCGCGTAATGTTACGTTTAATATGTGTAAACAAACCATTCAAATTGTTCACTGAACAAGTTTTCTCTATCAGATCCAGCACCTGTGTGGATGTTGTTATAAAACCCAGCACTTAAATCGTAACCGAATCTCAACGTATAATTCTGAGTGGTAGTTGATGGTTGTGGTATTTCTGTGTTGCTGCACTTTTACTGCAGGTTGGCTACATTACAATTGCGTCGACTTTCTTGCCGAGTTATTACCATTCAGCAGAAAATAGAGTTGGTTTGTATTGACTACGATTGTTTGTCTGCAAACAGGAACTTATTAAAAAGCTCGACTGCTTCATCTAGAGTAACATTCTGGTGTTTTATTTTGTGAGAAAAGTTTGACATTTTTAGTCTGCTTAAGTAGACATTGTCCTTGAAATTCGCAGTTGTCTTTTTGACTTTATAATACGCTGTCTCTGTGAGGAATGTACTCAGCATTCGAAATGTCAACGTCATGCCGTCTGCTCGATCCTAATGGGTGCTACGTAGTTACTTAGGACCTATATTTGAATCGCCAAATTTCTCAGTATGACCACTCGCTGGATATCTACAACTTTTCAGAATCCCTCTTCGTGAACGGGTGTGACCTGAATACCGGCTTCCAATGGTTATCAGCATTGAATGGAAGCAGCTACTTCACTGATAACTGATAATGTAAACCATGATCCTCCGGTAGAGATTCCTCAGCCAATCGTCATATTTGTTTCTTGTCGTATACAAACGGATAGCTAGGTCTTGGCATTGAATCACGGATGAACAAGAAAAAATTAGAGAGCCTAAAACAAGAATTGGTTCCTTATATTTACATATAAAACCGTTTGTCATGTAATTAGGCTTCCTCTCAATTTAGTACCTCCGGGTAAGTCGGATGTTTTAATTACATCAACAGTAAGTGATGTCTGCAAGAGCTCCATCAATTTCTAAAGTCCGGGTAGTTAACTGGGGATTCTTCGCCTCTGGCCATACACCGAATTATTTCATCCGGAAAGAAATACAGTAACAGAGTGACAGACAAGAAATTTTGTTTCATGAATTCACACATTCACGCTGCTAATATCGTATGCCTGTGAACACGACCAGCTATGATTAAAGCTCACTGTTACCCTGTCGTTCACAGCATCTTGATTGTATTCCGTTTGAATGGTTCTCACATGAACACATTACCTAATGACCAGACAGTATGGGGTTCATTTTGCACCAGCAGTACGTTGAAAATTTTTAACAAAAACAGCCCTTCTAATGAGTGGCCTGTTGTGAGGCCGCACTATACCTCACCACCCTTTCTATTGAAGGACATAAGGTCGGCTTTCGAGGGTTATCGTATTCGGGTCAGTATAAAAGTCTAACGGCCCTTTGAAATGTTCAGAATTGAGAGCCGTATCATGCACCTGCTATGCGGATATCTGAGCGATTGATTGCGACAGACGATTGAACGTTGATCACGCGCAGAATGGTTGTTATTGATGTTGGTGCATTTGAACACATATCAACGATCTTTAGAGCGTTGTCTCCTTTACTAAAGCGTTAGTCATATATTTCTGCTGAGTAGGTGAGAAAATATGCCTTTTCATCTTTGATCATGACAAGCGAGTCGGTAGATGTGTATTTTCCACCAAAAATTTGGTTAGACATGGATGTTACACTGACAGTTTATAGTCAAATTAGTCCACTGTTTGAGCTGTATATTACATCAGGTTCACCCGTAAACCATGACAACAAGGACTTTTGTAAGTACTTTTTTCAGTTTTAGTCTAGGAGAATTACAGGCGGTTTTAGGGACCTCATTTTTGTATCAGGTTAACATGTGTCACCAGTAAGTTTCACTGGTCATCCAAGGGCGAATAAACATCTCAGAAATGTCAACTGTAAAAAGTCTGCGGGATTATTTTGCAAAGCTCATCCGCAGATGTTAGTACCACTTCACCCGTCAAGGGAGTTGTTGACTGACATAATTCTTGTGTCTGATCTGCCTGGTATAAGTAAAGTAAAGTTCGCTCATTATTATTATGTAAACGTGAAATAGGGGACAGAATAGGTTGGCAGACGGAGTGCACACACCAAATGGGTTCAGTTTGAATGAGACAGAAATGTCTGCTGGTTAAATTATGGGGCCCTCTAGCCACAAAACGAAAAGGCCTGTTCGATCAGATGGTAGAGCGGATGATTGACCATGCCAAGAGGAAGGGAAAATGGACAGTAAAACCACTGGTCCAGAACAAGCTTATGATGTCAGTTTCTACTGAAATGCATCAGACCTTCCACGGGATGGCTGAGACAGTCGGTGCGGGGAAAAAAACGATGAATGTAAAATTAAGTAGAACGAATCTAAGAGTGTATTACCCAGGCATGTCATTCTTTGTAACAACAGATTGCACTGATGAGTACCCGTAGACACCGGATAACAAAGACATTTGATCACGGTTCATCGATAAGACTTGGAAAATACAGTACTGTGGGGTCTGAGCTAGTAACCTTCTCTTCAGTGGCTACAGAATAACACTTTCTGTAACATTGCTTTCACTGTTGTGAGTTGTTAACCACCATCGTTCAATACCTGTTTCAGTGCATGTGAGTATATACCGACAGGCCGGCACTTGAACTGTCCGCCATGTCACTATATGGATGCACATATAAGGGCCAAGCATTCCGCCATATCTAACCACTAAATATATCTCAGTGAATCACGTCCTACATGACATTTATAAAAAAATCCAAGCGATGGTAACTAAATTTATTCAGTTCAGTGTAAACAAACGAGGTTGAACAACACCAATCCATGGACATGGATAAGTGTACTCAGTAGGGTGGTGTTCACCGCGATAACAGTACCCTATAACAGCAACCGAATAAATCAGCATACTGGAACTAGTGTGGTCTGTCACGCAGATATAGTGTGATTATTCGATTGGTTTCAAAGCGATTGATGACTTCACCATTCCTGAGATCTCTTGAGGCTAGGAAGGAATGAGATTAGTATTCTGGCTAACTTGTGACTCTATCACCGTTTGACCTGGGGTTAACCTGGAGGTTTAATCTAATAATCATCTCATTCCGTTGGACTATGTAATTTGGGAAACACCACTGACTAAGTGCAAGTATCGCCACTCAAAACACACTCCACGTGAATTTTGACATTCATTTCGCTCTTACGTATTCGACGTTATTGTTTTCTATCATTTTCGCGTCCCATGCATTTGATAAAGTTGAAAGGGAGACCAGAACAATGGAAATACTTATAAGGGATCAGTCCATCCACGTTAGCTACACACAGCAACTCGTAGATTAGCATTTGGTGCAGTGAATTTACCGGTCCATCACGACTTAAGTCCATCAAATGACTGATAAAAGGGACCGGTGTGTGTTTCCTCATTAGGAGTTCCGGTGGTTGGCAATATGGTATGGATGACATTTACCAATAACCGGTCACGTGGTGTTCAGAACTATTCTCAAATTACCTTAACAGCACCCGTAACTAATGAGAGACTTGTTCCCGAAACGTTGCCAGCGGTTGTGAAACTTTCAGTTATTTTCTGCTAATCTGTTCCGTTTGAAAATGGTCTCACAATCACATAACCAATACTTAAGGGTAGCGTACACTCGCCTTCTACTGACCGCTCCAACAGAGCTGCAGTTCATGAGGTGCTTTATAGTTCAATAGGAGGTTGTACTACATCACCTGTGCATGTGTGTGTTTTAAAATTTATCACAACTCAGTGGCCTCCGTGAACTGGTACCACAACAACCGTGCACTTGTGTGATCGACCAGGTGAGCCGCAGTAAAATTACTGTCTCGCTGAACACCAACAAGGATATAAAACACTGAGGTTGAACGATAAATACCGCTATTCAATTATGCAAATAATCATGCTATAGTGTCATTCCTTCAAAGTATTCCAGGACAACATTTAAGCAGTCGTTCTCTGGAGATTACTAAACCGCTCAACGAGCGAAAGGGATTTAGGGGGCATCAAAGTCGAACGGTGTCTTCTGTCTCAGTAAACAGTACTGATGTTTGCTTTATTCAAAACGTGATACAGATAGAAAGAATATGCAGATTTTTATTAATAAGTTGAGAGACATTCTAACCTGGAGCTTACATAGATAGGTCCACATTGTTTGTCATGAGTAAGCCGCCCATTAGGACATGATACGCAATTGTTAATGTCGCGATTAACTGATTTTCATCCCGATTCAGTTGCATTATTTTGTTCGAAGAGATACTTTCCTTAAGACGATAGTTTAGTTGGAAGATGAAAACTTTTACCTCTGAGACATATCTGGTTTTTATGACCAAGATGAGCAAACTGAGTCGTCATCATTGTTTTCACTGGAAGACCAAAGTGACGAGTTATCGTTGTGGTCTCTCCATTCAGCTGGATTTTCAATATATCTGCCTTTTGGTATGAGACTAACTGGAAAAAACTGGGTGGTTAAACAAATTCCCCAAACAGCGGGACGATTTGATTTGACTAGCGCAGTTAGCGGAGAAATCGTCACAGGACAGATAGATTAGTAAACTGTCTCCTGGTAGTTGATCTCCACAGTAAGAATGTCGATCGATCCGATCGATCTGGCTGAACTATTGACTCAAAAAACCCAGCAGCCATGTATCCGTTTGTCACAGCGGACAAAATCAACCTGCACTGGTGAACGTAGGCGTAACTTTCGCCCTAAACCCAAGTGAATCCATTAAAAGCCCTGATCCTAAGAGCGCTACCCAACTTCTGTGGGATCACGGTACAAAAACAACAGGCTGGTGGGAGATTTACTGCCTTGAGTAAAAAAAACATGCACAATGGCGACTAGAAAACACTGTGGAATAGTTATTTCCTTGTATGAATACAAACCGTATAGTAGGCAGATTTTTGTTTTCGAGCGTAACAAACAACGCTGATTTAATTTTGAAATCTGAATTTCAGAGATCTCTTATTGTTTTCGTCGTAGATGGCTGCGTTAAAACTTGGGATGTAGGCGAAATGTTTGTTATTCTGTTGTGCTCACACCATAATATCAATAAGTCGGGTATAAAATCCAACCGACTGAAATCAATAATGACTGATTCATAATGAGGAATGCATGCATTCAAAACTGTCAGATGACGTCAAGATGCACATCAGTTGCTGTGCATTTGCAACGTGTTGTCAACGCTGTCGACACCAAGCGTACATTCATTGTAGAACAAAATTGTTACCAAATGACTGAATATGTGTACTTTGGTGTAACTTTGAAACAGAGCAATGTGGCTTACTTTTTCACTCGACATTCTGACTCTCCGACCTTTTCTGACAAAAGGTACGTCCCTAATGATCACGTGGCTTTATTCTTGCCTCTGCTATGAATCCTGTGTGGTTATCTTCATTGTGATTGTTTGCTGAACAACCTAAGGTCAGATTGACAGAAATTTGATATTTGCACCCGAATCGTCATCCCATTGGATGCAACTTCATGTGCATTACTAAGGGTTACACAATACATAAAGTAGAGCAACTTATTAAAAAGTGGCCAAAACGTGACAATAAATGAGAACATATCTGGAAGAGACACAGAGGCCAAATTGACTCTCATTGATTTGGATAGTAGCAAATACACGTTGTCCTACATTATGTGCTTTAGGGCGGTAGAGCGAAATTTTCACAATAAATTAGTCTTTGTGTTCAACCACAGTTCGTGTATCACTATAGTGATATCCAGACTACTGTGGTAGTTAGTATGGCGTGTGAAATACTAAGCTCAGCAGACTCTGAATGAGATGATAGATGGCGTCGACAACAACGCAGATCACCACAGGAAAGAAATGAACAGCTAAGTTCACAACCCATCACCTGTTCTGCATCCTATACTGACCAAGATCCAGCGGTACTTTGATAAGGGGAATAACTTTTAATAATTATTGAATGGAAGGGTTCCACAAGAAATTTGGTAAACTTGAAAAAAGTATTAATTATGTATTTGTTAATCATGAATGCCAGTGGGAGCCTAGAATGGTCATTGGGCAAAGGTTAGTGGGCTGTGCGCATGATCAGACATAGTACGGGATTAGCTGCACATGATTTCGTTAACCATTATAGCTATTGGTGTATGAAGAATGCAATATGTTTGACAGTTGATGTTGCTCAGAATGATGACCATTTGTTTCACTGTGACCAGTTCATTCCTGGAAAACCCATCCACAACCAAATTCATTTTGAAATATATATAATCCCCACAGAGTTACAGGTCATACTTGTGTACAGTCGTAACTAGGAAACAAACAACCAGTGTACTGAAAGGATATATTGAGGAATTGCATTGACATTTAAAGTTGCTCCATGAATAAGTGGAAGATGATTTATCAAAACATATCTTCAGGTGTGAACGAGGTGAACTTCCAGCCTTAGTAACATGAGATCCGCACTGGTTTTGGTTCATACAGTGATATACTAGTTTGTAAAACAGAAAGTATGTGTGAGACAGTTTGAAGGTGATTGAAGTATCCCATCCACCACTGTATATACTATCAGCGGACAGTAATCACGAAGAGCCCCATTTGTATATTTGGCTTACGGAATTCCGAGTCGATTTTATATTTATGCTCAGATACCGTCATATTTCAGATAAATTTTCTCCGGAATGCACTACCTCGTGGACAAAATTCTGACAATGACTCGCTCGGGATGATCTGTCACGAGCCTGTGTGAACCAGTGAGAATCGCCTTTAGTATGCCCAGCGTGATCACGAGTCGTGTGTTTGATGAAAAATGAGTCGTCGAAAATCGATACTCGATAACTTTGATGGACAAAACTAATATTTACGTCACCAACACCACAAGAATAGGTCCTGTTGTACCGTGCATAATTGAAGGTGTGAATTCTTCTGATCATATTGGGGACCACATGGTTTGTGCCAAGCATGCCTTGCACAAACTATTGGGAAAATTCCGCTTAGTTTCGAGAAAAAGCAATCAGTGAAAACAAAACTGAGGAAGTGGAAAAAAGTCAGCAGCATATTGTAAAGTGTTTTGTTTGCAGATATTTTGTTTGCATTTCAGCTGTTACTACAGCAACTTTAATATAACTACTGTGTAACAAACTGGCGTTATAACCATGGTGAAGAATATGACCTTGATAAGTGAAGTCAGAATGATTCAGATGTGGGAACAGGGTTTCAAATGAAGCAATGAAAGTGAGAATAAGAGTCGTGTCACGAGGTTAAACGGTCATGCGCAGTTAAGTGAGAAGTAGAGAGAAAGTTAATAAGTGTTTTTAAACGGCATTGTAAACCAAAACTGTTAGAGAGATATATGACGGAAAGGAGGAAAAATTCAAACAACCACAAGAATTTTTGAAACTGAAGCAAAGATTATTAGGGAGAAAATAGACTGATAACCACCTGTTTCTGGGGTTCTGATGGGTAGTTCACTAAGACATGCGCTAGTGGACGTCTGGATGTGATCCATCGAGCAGCAAGGTGAATCTACAATTAGACAGACAGAGTGTTATCAACTATACATAGACGAAGTTTTCATCATTTCCGTTTAGTAAACTGGAATGAAATAACTACATGACTAGATGAACACTTTGCGTACAAAAGTTGGATTCACGAAAAAATCGAGTGACCAAAAAATTGTATTCCCTGACGTTGTGCTGTTTAGAGACAACAATGGCCCTCTGTGTAGAAACATGTAATACAAGCGGACAATGTTTGTATTTTGAACGTTTTGTCCCAATTTCATACAAACGTGGTCTTCTTCGCGTTCTGTTTTACAGAGCTCGTAAGATAGTCACAGCTGATAAACTTGAAAATGAAGAACTTCTTCATGATGCAGTGACTGACAATCTGAGTTTGTTTAGAAACACACCAAGCCAGCCGGTCCTAAACCTACGATAATGACTGTTCAGCTGAAAAATTTCGACCTTCTTTTAGTGTTTAAGAGAGATGAAATTTCACTTTCAATCACATTAGGACTTGCAGCCACAAGCAGACGGACAAACGACGCCTCAAAGGTCGTGGTCATTGAAGAGTTCACGCAGCTACCGACCCCAGCGACGAACGGCCCCGTCGGATTGATCGTCATATCAAAAGTAATGCCGTTTTCACCTGCAGATGTAGAAGCGGTTATCAGGTTATCTGTCTCCCAATAATTTCATCTCATTCCCCAAAACTCCCATGTTTCTTTAATGTTTTTCTTTTGACCTCTGATGTACCCCTTCAACAGTTTTCGTTTCAGCTCAAATCGAAAAGTACTTACCAACTTTCCCTCCATCTCTCACTTAACTGCTCATGACCATTTACTATGTTAACAAAACTTTATCAGTTGTCATCTGAAAGCCTGTTCCCGAGTCTTCATTTTTCCGTTATTGTGTACCACACCTTCGTTCTTTGGCACCGTAACAATGTCTGTTTTTTTATACACTGTTTGTATTAGCTTCACTGCGATAAGAGGTGAGATTTTTACATGTCCATGCATAAGACACCTTGCGACAAAACACTGACCTTCAACTTGTTTGGGGTAAACCACTGCTTAAAAAAAGAAAGTGAGACAGAAAAGATTTCGACCAAGGTGGCTATTAGGTGTAAACTGTCGTCTGATGGTTAGCAGTGATTAAGCAATGAATAAGCAGTGAATAGCCAATATGCTTAATAGTGGCATTTTCAAATGAAGGCTGTCATTGTGGAGATGCTCAGAGAAAATTAACAACACGCATGTTGGAAAATCATCTGATTCCTGTGGTTCCCAGTGACAGCACAGTCCAGGCCTATTTATTGGGTCAGAAAACGTTGTATCACTTCTTTGGGTAGAAAGCAGTCAACATTAAGCTCCTCCACGAAGCATCCTACGTTTTCACAGTAAATCGGTTGACCATTGGGCAAAAATTACTGGTTGCTTAAGTACCCAGTCTTAGTCGAAGAATGGTTTTTAACTAATGGTTCGTGGGTGACTTTGTGTGTAATCATCCCCCAGGCAACACAGCTCGAATACGATCGATGACCTGTGGTGTGAAGAGTGGAATTAGTGCCAGCATTGTGAAACACAGCCATTCACATTTCACGTCCACTTGGTTACCATAGTGGTATGCTGCGCTTAAATGCACAGAGTACCATATCTTTACTGTCAAGAGACATGAGCATGTGGAGCATTATGAATCAGGTAGCCGTGCGTGAACTGCAAAGCCTTCTTGTTAATCCCTTGGCAAATCTGTTGTGCCAAACTACATGCACTACCGGTGATCTATCAAGTTTGGAGGATACTGGTTGTTGGATCTTTTTAAGGTTCGTCTGGTACGTTTGTTGTCTTTGTTTTGGTATGATTCACAGCAGTGAATCCGTTGAGGCATGTTTAGTTTGTTTTTAGAAAGCCGGTCCTAAATCTGCCTTTATTTGTCTATGCTGCTTGCAGTAAACGGCCAATGTTGTACCATGATTGCACATAAAATGTTTGCCTTTGTTTTTCAATCACTGCTTACTTGAAAGCAAGTCTTTCTTGGTATTGTTTGGCATACTTCCACCTTCATCTGCACCGGATTGTTTTAATGAGCTTATTTCCCGTTGACTGGTGGCCGTTGGCACATTTGCGTTTTGGTTACTTCATTTTGAACGCCTTCCTGTTGGATGATTTGTGTATCCGATTGATTCACATTCAAGATGAGATACCACTTTCGTTGTAATTTTATTCAATAATGCCGTAAAAATTTCAATCCTTTAAATCGCCTTTCCTGACGTTTTTTGGACTTGGAAGATAGACCCGTTAACCCGTCTGTCTGAATAAGCGTTACTGGAATTTTCGAGTACGCGTTATTGAGTGAATTACCCCTAAATCGCCAGGAGGTATTTAACATTCGCAAAGCGTCCTATTTGATCTGAAATGATAGGACACAGATATGCGTGCGTAATTTGGTCGGTTTGTAGAATTCAAACTTTGTTTATGGAAACTTACATCGAAGCTGGATGATCGGAATCAGAATCATGGGAAAAATTCGTTTCGGCTGTGGCAGTAAGCCGTTGAGGGTTGGATATTCCCATCCACGCCACTTATTATTTACGTCGACAATTTGGATGTCTAACGAAACACTTGTGGTATTAGTCGCTTTTAAGCACGTTCCGATTAACTAAAAAGCTATCTCCTTACTAACGATTTATCCGTAAATGAGAGTGAAATTTAAACAAGGAAGATTCAATCCACTGAGGCAAACTACCGTACTGATGAAACGGGCTGGAGAGAGAGAGTCAGTGTTGAATGAACGGTCAAAGGGCATCATTCGTGTTTCACGCATACTACTATGGACTGTACATTGTACAAACAACCGAGCAATCTTTGAATCAGATGTCAACCTTGCAGGTAAACCGGCTGATACGACTGCAGTGGCACCTAATTGGGTTCGAATGAAGTTGCGACTAGTGATTAGTAAACACATGATGTTTCCCAGTTAACCGCGTTTCCGAGATGTCACCGCATCGGTGGTGATTAGGGATCAGGTAGTGACGGCATGACTGGGTGACGTTTTTAGTGTCCGCAGTCGCATTATACTGAATTTCACCATCAGTGACTAAGAACTTCAAATTTTCAGCTGTGAGCTTCAACTCACGAAATATCCACAATTTTCTAGCAGAGTTGCGTCGGAATCATTGACAAGTGGATGATCTCACCAACATAGACGAAGCTGCTGACCACAGAATGTATTATGAGACTGTAACCAGGCTTAGGTTAAGATAAGATGGCATCTCAAGAAATGTTGTGACGAACGAGGGTGAATCATCCTTACAAACAGCCATGTGAGATCGGAGATAGTGGCTGTCTTCGAACGGCAATCCGTAGTGTAGTGTGAATGAGGTGGAGGGACCCACACTCTTAAGAGTACGTAACGGTTCAGGCCTATGATACTAAACCGAACACCCCGTCTTTTGCTTCACTGGCAGGTGTGTGATATGTGGACGGCAAAATTGGATTATAAAACCCTAAGAAATGCATCGATTTCTAATAAGACGAGATATATCCAGAGATCTTCATATGGCTAAGTACATCAAGGTTTTGTTGACCCAGATACGCTGGCAGTGTGTGCTATCTAAAATCAATGTTGTTCTGAGAAGTGCGTTCACGTTCGAGGCAATCATGTCACCAGTGCCTGAACGCTTACATTTCATTATACTACGTCCTCGCTTCGGTGCCTTCGTACATGTGCAGACGAACCAGCATCCAACTTACGTATGTCGCCAGATCCTTTAATTCTACTGGCGGAGAATTGATCCATTGATTTTATGTTTATAATTTTATTTTGCTGTTTAGGTGGAATTTTAGCCCTTTTTAGTGTTGTTAGTTGTAGGCCCAGAAGAATTGCTGGAAATCAGTCATGTATTATGGAGTAAGCGGTAAAATTTGCGTGTAAGTTGATAAGTCATTCATGATCGTGTGCATCAGCAAAGTGACCCCGCAGAATCGCTTAAGAGAGAGTGTCGGGAATTTCTTGATGCTATTAGAAAACGATATTTCTTGTCCATAAAATGCATAGACTCAACCTTCTGAAATGTCGCACACACTGGACGATCAGGAGTGTTCAACTTTTTGGGGATGTGCTACTTTGGACAGTGATTACTATCAAGTCCGTTAGGAAGTAGTCACATCAAGACAAAAATTCGCCTAGTACACCCTGAAAGGTGAGTATTCAGAATTTAAGCAGCTATATCTTCAGCAAACAAGATATTCAAGAAGTTGATTTGCAAAATTGTTTGGATCAGGAAAAATGTGCGTTAAGTCACAGATAGTAGATGAACCGTAGGCAAGGATACATACATGCAAATTTGGAGCGGAAACTAGTTGAGAGAATGGATAAACATTGTAATTGTTGAGAACAAACAGAATTACCAAAATTGAACGAAGTATTGGAGGCAAGCAAATTACGTACATTCAAAGGTTGAAACACTATGGGGATAATGAGAGGAGTAACGAGGAATGTTGCTACACTTAGACTAGTGTCTCATGGATCTAGAAAGAAGTTGAAAGTCTTCCGTTAGAAGACCGGGAAAAATGACCGGAGAACAGTATTTGCCGAAGGGCGAAGTCGGTGTGTGTTCATAAATTGGAGAACAGGACTACACTGGATTGAAAGCAGCGTTGGAAGTCAAATATAACACGTGAGTTTTCATTTTAATGATAACAATGTTGACTTGAAGTTTTGCCTCAACTTGACATCTGAATAATTAATAGATTGTGACCTGCGAGGAATTTTACTTTCAACTTGTGTCGGTAAACAATTATCGAAAAGCTGTTGATAACTGGATCCTTCAAACAGGGATAATGGCACATCAGTATGTTTATACATCATGATCTGTAAAGATTGCGCATTAGACCAACCAGCCAGTTCAGTATGGCTATTTTGCAGTGCGAGCTGGTAGACAATTCTGAATGCTGGTACCCAAATATGACAGTGTCTGCATACGTTAGCATAAACGAATCCTTGGGAATGGACGTGCACTCACATAAGTGAGAGTGGAAAACGGGAAAAGAGTTGCGCCTCAAAGAACAACCAAATTTGCGATAAGTGTGGACTGTTCCGAATACATTAAACGAATAAACTGGAAGAGTTGAGAAAACCAAACAACTGACAAACTTAACGGAAATGACCGAAGGTAACACTGATTCGAAAACCAAAACTCTTTTTTAATGTGGTTGAACGCGTTTCATTAATCAAGGAACCAGGAACAGATTGGCTTACACTTACTGTTGATGAACGGCAAAATTGAGTGGGTAAGACGCAATGAATCAGCAGTAAATTCTTTTCCAAAAATCTTATCTGAACCAAATATATGTGCGATTTTAATAAGATGTCACAATAATAATCTGCCTCTGTTTTGGAACAACAGAAAAGATGGATAACTGCTATTTGTATGGCGTCCAAATAGTCATTCATTTTGTAGTGCACTGGCAAAATACACTGATTTACGGCGACGCATCGTGGATCACACTGTACTGTCTGCGCCTACCATCGATGAGTGCAATCAGTTCCGTCACTATACCTTTTGACGGCACTTGTCCCTAGTGATGGTGCGTAACTCACAAGTCGCTTAAAGAAGCACTCATTCGTAATTATTTTCTGGACGATTTTGTAGGACAGGCTAAGAGGCTTGGCCACAAAGCTTTATGGTTGCGGAATACTCTCATGACTATTCGCTTTGCCATTGGTTGACAACCGATTTCAGTTATTAGAAAGGTTTGTTCACACAGCCAGATAGTGCGAATTTCTGGCTGATCAACTTAACCCAGGCACAAAATCACATTTCGTTTAGTATAATACGTAACAAATTAATCATCGATCGAATGCACATTGGTGGTGTTAAGCGTCAAACCATTCGGATAGACGAAATTAGTTCATGCATGCTGGACAACTTATGACTCTCTCCTACAGGGCAAATTTATGTACATATCAATGATGAAAGTAGAAACATGTTATGTACTCCTTTTTACAGTGTTTCAGATTAGACCTCTGAGAAGCAGGTAGATGCATATGATAGATTTAGTACCAATAAAATATGGTAACATTTTAAGAATGCGTAGTTTTGTGGAGGCAACAGTTGTGGAAGTCAAGTGCATATATATACTATCAACTTTAAGCAACACGTGCGATACTCTACTCGAAGCGCTGTTTATCATAGTGTTTGTGAAAAGATTTTGAAAAAATTTCGTCATTCACAATGGTGAATATCAGTACATTAGATTAAATTCAATTACGTGATCACAACTTCTGCACTGAGATAGACTTTCCAGTTGGCTGTCCTCGTAAATAAACACTACATTTTTGGTTAATTTAGACTAGAGCACATTGACAAATCATACCACTGACGTTTCGCGGATATACGCTATTGAATTATTCTAGGAAGTTTGAGGATAGAGTCTGGGAAGTGTGTCCTAATGTCAGACATTTGAACGAATATGCGCAGCGCTTAATTTTTGTGACAAACAATGCTTGGCTGTTAGTTGAAAAACAGAAAACAAGGATAATTAGAAGTTGAGCAACACATATTTGATTGCATTCTTCGCATCCAGATAAACTTTCCAGCCAGCCTCTTTCGGAAAAAGGAACACCAGACTCGAGTTTCACTGTCAGTGAAGCTTGTCTCCTCTCGAGGCGAGCGGACAAGCGGATGTGGATGAGCGTTCATATATGATGATTCGGCTGTACCTAGTGTGAAGTCAGTGTCCCAGTGGTCAACACGGTTGTCCCATGAAAACTTGACAGGAGTTCTAATCCCGGTCGTGGCAAAGATACACACTACTTACGAGCTATAACAAAAGCGGAACTCTAGTTTGGTACTTCTTTTCGAAAGGATCTGACTGGAGAGTCTCTGGGAATGCGACAACTGCGATCAAATGTGGGTGGCTTACAGCTTACATGAAGCATGGTGTTCAACTTGAAATTAACCCAATCCCCGAATACTCATCAGAACTGACTAGAACTATCAACTATCGGACGTAACAGACAGAGTACCTTGTCGGATTGGGCTTCAGTCTGATCAACCGGGAGATGTAGGTGCCCACAAGACGGTACAAAAAATCCGCTGACTGCGTGAATTGGTATTGAGAGTAATTATTAACCACGACGCTTCGTCCCACTGTTCGAATTCTGGTGTTCTAGTCAAATAATCGCTTATGTTGTAGAATCTTAGCTGACCTAGGGAGTAAATGAGACTACCATTGCAGACTGCTCAGTTGGATTAGTTGATCGATCGTTGAGTTGCCATGTTGCTTATGTTATCTAGCCACTTACCAGAAACAAGAGGACGAAGACAAATTTGAAGAAATACAGCGGGTATTTTGATATCCTCGTTGTAAACAAGCCAGAATTTTGTACTTTGTAGCAGAATGGTTTGTATCCCCTTCCAATCAGTCATTGATTGTAGTGTGATCAGCACAACTAGTTGAAAATTCACTATACCCCCAGGCACTGTCCGGAATGATTACACCCTTTAAATGACCATACACAGGCGAAACTAGTCATTCCTTTCAAACGTTTATGAAAAGTGAACATTCAAATGCGATTGTCGTTCTAAAGTGAACATAACCTCGCTCGATAGAATAAGAGACCGGCTGTGAACATCGGAATTCGCAGAACACACGATAACATTTTTTAGCTAATTAACTCAGTGGGTGGTGACCGAAATTGTGTTGTCTCCTTGTACTGACCAGTTGATTATGTGGTCGATCGGCAAAAAGTTTTCTAGACTAGCATTGTTTCAAAGATTTGCAACAAATGTCCAGGTACCAAAATAATGTATTGATTTCTATTCTGTCTAAGTAGTGCAAAACTGTGACCGCTTGAGTGGACTCGCTAACGGAAGTTTGGAAGCGGTGGCGAGCATTTAACTCGTGGACCTGACGATTACGCAGATGTTGAGCGGTATTAAATTTCGTAGAAAGTAAGCACCAGTAGTGTAAAAACTTTGCGAGGACTGTGAAAAGTTCCCGATGATCGGAATTGCTATGTGTTCATTCAAAGTATCTTACCAGTTGCTGAATTTAGCTTATTGTGATTGGAACCAGACTGACCAAGTGATTTAGAAGGTTGTCACAAGAAATAATCAAGTTAACACTGTTACAGAGTGAAGCTCATTTATCTTAAACCCAACCAAAAAGAGTTAGTCCCATTAGGTGGTAAATTTAAGCTTGACAATCGAAAAAAGGTCAGAAAAGGTCGAAATGAATTGAACACTTGAATTGCGTCATTTAGAACTCAAAGTAGTCAGGTGTCATCGTAATCTAAAAGACCTGATCAGCTTCTTTAGTGGCTTTAAAGTTTGGTTTTAGTCGGATTAATCGTCTGCGTAAGCTTACATGTGAATCAGCACAGTGCAGAATTATGTTTTGCAGACTTTTTGGAACACGCAATGTACTCACTTGGGTTTATGTCGAAATGCATCAACAACCACGAAAATCGAGGCATGAAGGTCGGACTCTGTTTGCTTCCACACGGTTGCTGACACTGGCGCACCACTTGAGTTGATGGTGTTTTTGCCACGTAAAGCTCGTGATAGCCTTTTGATGATGACTGTGGGCGTGAGGTTACTATCTGGCCAAGAATGAACACCTTTTTACAGTTAACAGATAAAGGCTAATTCTGTTAACCGTCACCGGACGCACCGCCGGAAGAAATCATGAACGACTGTAGACATGGCTTCTGTGTTTAAAATTTCGAGCCATAAATTCATCCTCTGCAAGTACATGTCTGCTTTTAATGGACGCTTTCCGTACGTATGCGCAAATCCAGTCAAGGCACAACGTGCGGCAAGGTTTCGAACATGGACAGTTACAGTAGTTTGTGCCGTTCAGCTTAGATATGTACATGGTAACTAACGCCATCGTTAACATATCCATAGATGGAAATTTTGCAATAGAAATACCCACTAGTGTTAAAAATGGGGAAGATTGAACTTTCTTCCGATGTCACGGCATGCATTAAGTAATCTGTCATCATTTTATGACTCACTTTTGATTAATATATTCGTACAAGTTAAAAGGCTTTCTCAAAACGGATTTAAAAGGACAAGCCATTGGTGGTGTAGTACGTGATAATTTTCCGAAGCTATGTCGTTGAATCCTACCACGTACATTGTACAGTACTGAATTACATATAAAAGTGTATCAAATGTATCAAATGATCACTTTTCGAAGGAACTCTGCTAGCAAGCATTACTAACGCAGTTTGACGAAGTATTCTTCTTGACCACATAACAGTGGATCCAATCCTTTGGTACCTCAGTGACGTGCTGTAACCGTCTTATTCGATACTTTAAACTGTCTAGGAATGCCAATAGACTGTCAGGACTGTGGTAAGTTTTGTACATGTGGCACGTGATGAAGGAAGGCGGTGTCTTATGTGGACAACCCCTACCCTTGTCTGTAAAACTCTCAACTGATGTGCTGACGTCGTTACACGCTACTTGTGTACGTGCTCCCTCGTCCTGGCTCATAGTCACATGTGTACACAGTGTGACAGGAAGGGAGATGTGGACGGTTTTTGACGGTGAACGTATGTATTCAAGTGGTCTTAAAACGTCAAGCCGTTTAACCGCGTTACTTGCTCGCAGAGCAGCGGTAACAACTTGTCTTTTTGAGACTGAGCAGGCTTTATCGCATTTGAGCGAAAACCTTCCGAATGAATCCCACAGTTCTTCTGGGTTGATTAGATGGTTATTCATCTGTACTTCACTGAACAATCTTCTAAACCAGTGCGGATACCCATTTGGTTTTTCATCTGAGAGAGATAAAAGTTTAAAGCACGACAAACGTTGGTAAACGCACAATAAACTGCTGTCCGCTGTAGGCTTCGGTCAATTGATCTTGTGAATAATTTTCACCTAAACGTTATTTCTGGGAATACATTCCGAGAACACACTGACCGTGATGAGAATTACACTTAGAATTTTTCCGAACATTTCGGCTGCTATCGCGTGATGAGACTCAACGTTGTCGTCACGTGACTTTCGGCAAGTCTCTTCCAAGTCAGCTAACAATGCAAAATTAGTGCACGTTGTGTAGCGATAACCCGAGACAGACAGTTTCGCTGCCACTGTCCTAAAGGGCAGTCGGTACTCAACAGCAGTTTTTTCTCAATCACCCAAGTCCAGGAATTCGAGTATGGTATCTATACCTTACAAAACACTCAATACAGGCTTGTGCAACTTATAAATCTGTCTTCAAGTCTTCTGACGACCATCGTCTGGTTTGTCTTAGTAATTGCATTCGGAATACGGGTCAGAACTGATACAATTTAGTCATGACGGCCGGTCGGTTGCTGGTTTATTGATATTTGCAACCGGACTACATAATTGCACGACTGAACACTTGTCACCCGGCTGCTGCCAAATATAGCTATAAACCCAGTGATATCACGACCCGCTGTAGTTTAAAAGCGTAAAGTTTGAATCCTTAGATCAGTGCCCTCTGATGTCAAGACGGTTTGTTCAATTGATGGGTCCACCAAAGTTAGCTGCATTGGATTAATGTTCCAATCCCAATTATTGCACAGTTTTTGTCGAAATCTCGATAGGCATTGATTTTCCACATGATTTATGCGTTCGATCAGTCGCATTTTTCCACTCGTCGACAAGCTGAATAACTGTTAACCTATAGTGAATAAACAGGCCTGTTGGTTGATTCTAAGGAGCGAGTACTTGCTACGGTCTTTGTTGAACGCTGGTCATTTGTTCAATCTCCACACGAAAAGTGTCCTCCAAGCTCGTGCACTCGTGTAAGATGTTCGGGATCTATTGTCTAGTCAGGCAAAATTCTGACCGATGTAAGAACAAATAAATCAAAGATTCATCGATTTACCGTTGAACTGCAAATGAGCTCAGAGAAATGTACACTAAATCAAGCGCAAGCTTCATGCATTTTTAATGGTTGTTTGATAATAGTCAAACGATGCCAACTGCTCTTGTCCACGATTTCAGCAGCACCGTACACAGTCGAATGACGCTGAACAAAGCGAGCAGAAGAAATTTGTTCTGATACGGAGTCGGGCTACCCTTGAAAAATGTACCCTAGTGATTCCCTTTTTCCTGTAGACTTAAAACTCCCCGGTTTGTGCTTTTTTTGACTGTTGACCTGATTTTCTCACATGAGAAAACATCGACAGCTTTGTAACCCTGGAACACACACGGTCAAAATTCACATTATGAATAACGTCAAGCAGTCAGTCAGTTCAGTGTCATCATTTAATCTTATCAGACTACTTGAAGATGCGCAGAAGGTTGCGTGGGTGGCCGGGCTTAACATCAGTTTGAAGGTTTCGGCTACAATGTGGTGTAAGGTGGGGGGTTTTGGAGCTACTTGCAAATAATTGCGAACTAACAATTACTGTTTATCGCAAAAGAAAAGATACGTGGTTGAGGATGAGTGCACATACGTTGACTAAGCTTAATGATAGGAACAATATGAAATAGGTGAACAGAAGAAACGATATGTATACGATGTGAAATAATATCCTGGTAGATAAAAGTACTGTAAACAACATCCAGATATATGCAGTTGAGTGCCTCTGGGATGTCGAACATGGAGGTTCATGTAGACCCTGTGTTGAGTTATGGGATTGTTGTGTGGCTCATGTCCTCACGCCCGCTGCCCTAGGTGTGTTGCTGGAGCGTTCGCCTTCCGAGGTACGGAGTTTGAATTTGTGTCATCTTACGCGTCTGCATACTTAGCCACTCGTACATGTGGGCAGAAAATGCACACCGGTTAAGGCGCATGAGGATCCCCCGATGAACGCACTATGCGTGTATTTGATGACCATAATCACACTGTTAAATGGTCAGAAATCTTTAGAGTATGCATCAGAAAAGCTACGTGGCGAACAGGCTGCTTTTCAGTCAATATTCAAACCAAAACGTAATGTTTATGTATAACAGTGCAGTCAAGGCAACACAATAAGCCAAATCGCAGACTCACACAAGATCAGCCATGTACTAGATACAACTAGTGACAACGCTTTGACACAATTACGTCACAATTACGAAGCAACTAGAACTCTGATAGGTTAGTCGACCATGGTGTGGATGATTGACCACGCACGGGGATTATTCAGTCGAACTCTGATCGCCACAATGCCCGATTTACCGTGTCAAAAATCACTAGTCAACAGCCGTGAGATGCCGCATTCTGGCCCAGCCGAGACAACCAGGTTCATTATCAGAAGTATGAAATGAGGTCAAAATACTTTTATGAACTAACTCCCTCAGCCAGTTCACATAATCCAAACGTGGCGGCATATCTTTTCGTAAAAGTTGGTGTGCCCTTACTTCAGAACGCAAGCGCAGTCACATCCTTCGTGGTGCCATCCACAGGTAAGTAAATTCACTGCTTCCATGGGATGAATTCATTCCGAACTGGTCTCATATGATCGTCCATCCGACTGGTGACCCGATAATTGCAATGTGGCCACCAAATTACGCTCGCGTGTGCAGCACGCGGCCGAGAACTCTCTGACACCTTTTGGTTAGGTTATCAACCTCTGTCATCTGCATTCAAGCCATCAATCATGCCTTTTTCTCGCGAATGATCGGTCCGGCGAAGCAATTCCATCCAACATGTGGTGTACACTTAACTCCTAGCGCTTGCATTTTTGTCCTAAAAGCTACACCAGAACAGGCAAAAGCGGAAGGTTGTTCGAAGTTAGAGTCAGTTAACTCGGAGTTGAACTAAGATCCATTCTTTTATGGGCAGCGTGATCCATTCGGAAGAATTATTGATGGTTCAGTTAGATGGGTTAGGCGAACTTCTCGTAATTATTCAGCACGGACAACACCAGTCGCCATTCACCTGAGATGTGATATCAAGACTTTAAATGTGCACTGCGATTACCATACAAACACAACAGTTTGCATGTTTTGACGCGGTTGTTCCACAGGAGAGCATAACATTTATAAATAGTTCATGGCACAACCTAATTCTTAGACCTCACAGATTCTTTTTTTGTAAATTCTCTTTAATACACAACCACCAACATACATTTTGAAATGAGTATTCTCGGTTTTTCACCCTATGGGTTCAACGTCTCCTGAAGTTTTTAGAAGAGCTGTGGACGTTGTTACTTCCGGACTTATTGGTGTGGAAATTGTTGCCTCCTGTTAGCAACACAACAGTATGACTGACAAACACTTGTTTTGCTTCAGAATTTTTTATTGTGATGTTTGCGCTTACCTCATTCAGAGGTAAATTTCGTCAAACAGGCGTTAAATGTCTTGGTTTTATGATTAATGGCAATGGATTTGAACTGGACAGAAATCGACTGAAACCATCAACAGACGCTGACCTATGGCCAAGCTGAATGGGCTGTGTTCTCTTATGACATACATTCAATGTAAGTGTAAGTCTGTGTCCATTTTCCCCAGAGCTCCTCCACTATTGTTCATTAATTGTTTTGTGAAAGATTTCATGAGAGATAAAAGTCATATAAAGCTTTGTATGAAATCCAATTTGGTCCTATGTTCACTTTCATCAAAACTGTATTCGATTTCCACTGTCCGAGTTTCAATAACCGGCAGTGATACTTCTCTGCAGCAAAATTTTGATTATGTTATTCGCGCACCCAGTCTGCTACCAAATACAAAACCCCACGAGAAGTGTTAGCCGCGTTCTGGGCACGCTCACAGTTACATAACAGTCTTTTCGGGTGTAACGCAGCATGTTGCCGTATTATGGTGCCATTTTGGTTTCCGACTGCGTACGCCTTGCGCATGTCATACTGGGCTTTTAGGTCACGCTTGTTGGTGTTGTCTCCCTTTCTAGGACTGTCGTCGTTCTACGGTGTCTCTATGTCACACAAAATTGGTTCTCGTGTGTAACCGGGAATGGAGGCCAGAATATTTTGAACTCCTGGTGCACGAACCAAAGTTTTTTGCTGACTATGAGGTGGTTAACTTTACCTGTGTTCAGCTGAAGTCACCTGTGGCTATGAGCCAAAGCCAACATGTTGCGGCTTCTGCTTATACACACCTAACCGCACATCAAAGGACTAAGATGGTTCAGCAAGTTGACTGTTCGTCACTTCCTTTTGACATGAAACATCTTGGTGAGTTACACCGTTCGGCTGTTCAATCAAAATATGTCAAAGAGCGCTTACTGACAGTCGCGGAAGCCATAGCCATCCGTCTACTCTCCCCGCACTATGTATTCAAAAACGTTTCGTAAAAACACTGAATCTTCCATGGCCTGGTGTGCACGTCCGGACCGAACAGATTACATAATCATGATCACTATCTTAACAGTCACCAATAGTGTGTACAATCGACCTGATTCTTCTTACACTGATAATAAACCGTTCGATCCCTTACTGTACCTTTCCTCACATGAGTAATTCATATGAATGTGTTGTAATCAGCCTGATGGTGAATCACCGAAAACAAGCTTGTTCGCTACACGTTTCTCCTAATGTCCAAGCCGGACATTTTAACGCAGCTGTTCAACAAGTGTCTGGTCTTCGACTGACACACAGTTGTGAGATGAAGCGTTCTCACTGCGTGTCATGCCGGCACTTCAAAATACGTACATTGAAGGCAAAGCTTCAGTGCGGTGTTATATTCAAGAAGGACTTGCTATCACACCTGATGGAATTAAACGTATTAACGATGGAACTGTGGTATCTGCTAAATTTCGTGATCAGCGGCTGACAAGCGGCGTCCTGTTGTTAACCAGAAATGAACTCGGATAGTGTCGCGAATTTAACGGTTGTATAAACTGTTCTGACGAAATAAAACTTAAGCGTTCACAGTAGAGTTCCTGGCCGACGTTATGTGGGTCATGGGAAAGTATATATGTGAGTTGCTGCTGACCATTTCAATAATATGCACTGGCTAATGTTGTCCAATATTCTCCGCGGCACTTGAGTGTACTTATGACAGAGTTAAATCAGGTCTAGCAAACGGTATGCCGTCTTTCATTGTGGTTCACGCTAGCTCATTTGGTTCACATGAGTGTGATAGGAAATAACAGCAAGTAAGATAACAGGTTTCAGTGTTTTCAAATGGATCAGTCAGCACAGGGTGTGTACGTGAATTGTAGCGTGACGCGGAGTCTAGCTGGTGTTTGGTTTCTGTGGCTGTGTGACCAGCTTGCTTTTGGACCACTCTTCGCCCTGATATTGCCTAATTTTGACAAGGAAAATTGCTTGATGGGATCTGTTATAAAAAATCTAAATAAGTTTGACTAATTTTTTTATTTTAGATGACTTCACCGTGATATTTACGTCTTCTATCAACATTTGAGAGTAGAATGAACAAAGTGGAATCCAAACGGAGAAGTGAATTTTGTAACATTTATAATAGCTGACCTGTATACTTTACAAAGTGACGTACTAGGCAGTATCCCCACCAGCTGCTGTAGAAACGCCATGCTATGCATTGTGTTTCATATCGGTAATGCGCAGAAGTAATCCAGACTGACCAGCTCTTAATGGAACTGTTGGTTTTTCAACATGAATTCCATAATACGCAGTCGTTCTCGTTCATTTCTGTTGCCGCAATACGACGAATGTCAAATACGGTTTCCTCGAAACAGATTTATCGCGCGTTATTCAATCCATCCGATCCTATTCACAAGGTGAGCCAAATCAGTTGGTGTGTTCTGAGAAGATTTGCATCCATTTTACTCGACTTTTAATCGTTCGTTTCTACCTGTAGGATCTTGACCTTCAACATCACTAACGTTCTCCAGTGTTTTTATATGGTTCAATCCACTTAACAACTTGATGATTTCAGCTGCTGGTCCATACTCTTCTTAAAGATAACCCGGACTCACCTTACACAGTTGGATAGAATTGAGCCTAGCGGTGGTGTGTCATTGCTATTAATCGGTTGGGCTGCAATGCTTCACCTTTTAAGATGTAATCCGATCTCTCTGATCAGTTCGACATTCGAATTTGGATGTAAGCCGTAACGAATGCATGAAATATTTCGCCTAGTTAAAGCGTAACCAAATCATTTCACATACCAAGAGTATTCACGAAAAGTCAAGCCAACTGATTCCGATGATTCCCATCGAAAGTATACAGTTAACAAAAGATTAGTTGGACTTATGTATAAAGCCAAGGGTCACATGGAATACTAATCATCTTGGCCTTTGCAACGTTAGCAAAACTGTCGACCATAAATCCAGAATGTAATCCGGACGTACTCGTCACATGTAAACGCTTAGCCGCGTCCGTTTGTAAGTCACATAGGTCGCACGGTTGGCCTGGAGAATTTACGTGTTGATTCCGTAGTCATCATCTACTCCCGTATGTTCTGCGGGTGTGAACTAATTATGTGGTCTCAGTTACTGAGACAAACGTTTGCACAAACAAAATGAGAATGACAAAACAGCATAAGAACGCGTGGTAATTGATCATGAGGAAGTTCACCCGGGGTGGTGACACCTGGAGTATTATATTCTACTCAAAACACTGTTATTTTCGATTTACTGGCTAAGAGTACGTGGAACACAGCACCTGCTTAAGTTTGCTCTACATTTGGTGCGGATATTCTCCAACATATTATGAACGTGTACTGTTACACTAAGCCGAGCACACACTCTTATGTGCTTAGTAAACTTGAGTTTGTGTGCATACTCAACAACAAAGATAGTACTGTGTCACACATTTGAAGAGGGTGTTTTTTTTTTACCAACGATGAATGCTGGTCTATAGCGCCATTAAAACACCCATACAACTGTCGGGCAAACTGTTAACAACCACAGTAAGAAAAATCGATGTAAATGGGGAATTAGACGAGCAATTACCCGCTGAATGGAAGCTGTGGAACAAGCCTAGCTGTATGAATTTACAAGTCTGATTTTTTGTGTATTGAACACTATTGTTCAACACGGAACCTGTATCGAAAAAGCTAGATTCAACATTCAACCACTTTCTTGCAGTGGGTTTCTACTCAACTGAATGACGACACTCAAGCTCATTGCCCGTCCTCTTCAGAATCCTGCCAGGAAAATTTAACAGTACCACTTCTGTTTGTAATGCTTTATGATATTCACCCTCTAACCGATACTTAACGAGTGGTCTTATCTTCGTTTTGGTGTACGAGGTACAGAGGATCTGAATCGGGAACTAGCTACCCCAAGTCACCGTCCGTAAACCCCAGCTTTCATGAGTTGTACAGAATGAACATTGGAAGAGGTACAGGCCATTTACAGAGACCGAACATCAGTAAGACTCCGTGCCACATCGCGATTCACGAGCACACCTTTTGCTGACTGACCCACTGACAAACATTGAAACTAGTGGTTTCATTTATTAGTCATCCTAGCATGCTTAAGTGAACCCAGTGGGAAAGCGTGAGTCACACCATATGACGTCTGCGTTAGATGGCCGTTTTCGTGAGTGCACCTATCGGTTCGTCTGGATACTTCGTTCAAACCTTAAGGAACGCAATTACTGCTGCCACATCGACGAGTTCGAATGAACTTGACAAAACTGTTGATGACTTCCCACTTCATGATCGTGCCATGCAACTTTTTAAAATCCAGCTTCAACAGTTGAAGAAAGAAACCTGAGTTACGTTTGTGTTGCATTCAATACGTAATTATTACCTTTCACCAAGGAAACAATTTAAGCTCGTTCACTGGTAGTTTTGATAACGGAAATCTCCGGAATTTCGATATTAGCGATCAGATAGTGCAACGAAAGTATAAGGATTGAGTGGAAGTCATTAAATTTATCGAGCACAATCCAAGTGTTATCGCCGAACGAGGTCAGTTCAATGAGAACTCTGGAAAGAATGCGATCCCGATCGGGGAATACTGTAACGATAACTCTTGCAGTATTCTATGGCATGAGTTACCCTATTCGTGCGGACACCGGCATTGAACTCTGACGCGTTGTGAGCGTTCAACTGATCCACTAGATATGATTCAGATCCAAGAGGTTCGTTACTTGCGGACAACCTACTACTTGTTGCAGATGAAGGTGTGAACATGGATCCTCATCACCAGGCGCGGTGATGAGAAAACAACATCACAGAATCCATAGTGCATCGATTACTGATGAGTTAGAGACAATATACGGTATGTTAAGAGGGCGTGCAGAGAAGTTTCTTGATTGTTAAGGAGAAAGATGAGGTAGGGGAAAGTCATGGAAAGCTTGGATTAGAAACGCCGATAACCAAAGTGGTCCAGAGCGGTCAGGGTTTTAACAGACACGTAAGACTGGCAGAATTGCGGCAAACAAATTATCGGCCAAAGAGCGCATAACGCACAAAAACTTCCGTTTGTAACTTGTAAACAAGGAGTATAGACGCATGGAATAAATTTTTGGACGTACAGTTTGGTAAGAAGCATGTTTTTATGTCGATAAATATTCTGACCATTTCATGTTCACTACTCATCATCCACCCCTGATTTTTTAGTATAGCTGATGCAGTAGACAATCGATTGACAGATGCTTCCTAACATGTGAAGAAATTATGTTTCATTGTCATGACCTTAAAGTCAACTGACCTGTACAAATTCCGATATTTGGTCAATGGTTTACGTCGTATCGCAGTCTAAACTCTGTAGTTCAGCTACGGAACTGTGAGTCAACACCGGAACACCTCTTTTGAAAATCACTATAAAGTGCGTGTGTGTGGATTAGCAGTCGCGAACAGATCAGCATTGGACTCTCTAAAAATTATTCCACAATGCGGGTTCAGTAAGGCTTATGTAGCATTTATGCATGGGTGTTTGTGACTGCATGCGAGCTTAGCTGAGCAGAAGGAACAGTAAAGAGCTGTGAAGTTAGTGGGTTCCCATAAAGCAAGCTGCGTGAACTGCACTACATACTTCTATGACACAAAGACTGAACAACTATTGGTTGGTTTGAACTGGATTGGTTTATTTGGATAATATGAACCATACTATGTAGGTTAATTTGTGTATTTGGACGGTGGAGTCAAGACATGTGTGGGGAGTTTGGGACCAACTGACAAACTGTTCGTAAAGACCTGCATAAAATTTAAACGTATTTACTTCAATAGATCATTGGTGAAGCCATATTAAAACTGTTGGAAATTAATTGATATCCTGTGAAACAGAACTGGCCTGAAAAAATGAGGTTAGAGGGCCATTACGGGGGATTATTTGCGTTGCTACTTAATTGAAATGATTGTAATACATAACAGAACATTCTGTGTTACTGTTGTTTTACTGCATGAATAATTACGTTGTACCTAATACTGAATACATTACGATTTCGATGGCTAACGTGCTGTTTTATAGCCACTGCATAGAAAGTAGCTGTTTGTTTGAGCTAAGTACACTTCCAGTTACTACTGCGTATTTCCGACTACCACAATAATCTACTTAAATTAATAAGCTTGGGAAATTTGTTGTGTAGAGTTTCCGTTTGTGAGCGTGCAGCAACGGACACGGTTGTAGTAACCCCAGTTACTGTCGACACAGATAGGTTTGTGTAAAAGTCTGTCATGAATTAATCAAAACAACTTCTTGTCAATATGAACAATACGCTGAACATCCGTGGTAATAGTCGCAGTGAGTGAAGGGTCCGAATTGCACATAGGGTGATTTGAAGAAGAATGTATGTGCCAGATGGCACTTTTTCTCGGGGTAATATCAATGACAATTCTGGTTGTCAGTGTACTCACCAACAACGTTTTCACTGAAAAGGCAAAATGGAAAATAAACGAGGGAATTACATTGACTTACTTTTTATCGTGCACAGTTGGCGATACGTTTTTTGGTGGGCATAAGAAGTGTGTTGTCTACGATGTTGAAAATCGGCACACTTCTAGCATAATATGAACGCCTCTGGAATCTTATGTCACTGGTGTCCTTGAAGACGCCGTAATTCGGATGTATCTTTGACACAAGCTATTCAAATACTCTTGATTACTAGCGATAGATAGTACACGTGAAACTTGTCATCGTTATCCTCCAAACAAACCCAATTAGCACACGATATGCGCCTGAACTTCGCAAATTTGCTAAACCTTAGTTAACTTTCACCTGATCCACGTTAGAAATGTCTCCCTGATTTGAGTATGTGGCAAATCTGAACGCCATACACAGTAAAATATACAACCCAGTAATGGTCACGAATAGAAGAGTGTTGTGAATAAAAGGAACTGGCTGGCAGTACTATGGGACGGAGTGAAAGTTCGTAGCTCTGTCACGCTAAACGACGGTATTTCCGATGGGTTTGATCAGCCTCGCCTTTGTAGTAACCAGCGATCGTGTGGCTTCTCTAAGGATCCCGGCTGCAACCGTGTTTTATTGCTTGTCTGTTCTGTACGCATGATTCTGTGTACGCCTGCTGTAGGAGGCCTGATATGAACTCAGTGCCACTTTCTTCAGCCGTGCACGCAGCGAATGTTTGCTACCCTCCTAAAAACTCACCTATTATCGCATTATCCAAGGTCGTTTGACCTGGACCTCTCCAAGCGTTGTTTAACGCATTTGAAGTTTCCACGTACTTCTCTCTTGGCGCGCTTTTCAGTGTCGCCGAGTGAGCTAAGGCCTATCTCGCGCTTCTCTTCTTTCTTCTGTCGATTGCTGACGTTGGTTCCAGATTAGGCTAGAACCAACTGCTTATCATATTTCATAGCATTGCTGGAAATATACGGTTTGTTTCCAAACCCGGACGCGTTCTTTTAGTTCGAATTCTGATGGGACTACTTTTCGACTGCTCTTCAGAAAAGGCGTTTCAAATTGTTAGTGGACGAGGGTCGAGCGCATGCCCACTTGTACACTACAGTGATCTGAATATTCACCACATTCGGGCGTTCAGGGACGTTTAAAGTATATGATAATGGGATATGATTTTCCCCTAGTGAATCAAATATCAAAAAGTTTGACTTTAGTTGAGCATACATAACTCCGGGATTGGGTATGTAGCGACTATAATAAATAATATTTTGGCAGTCACATTCATTGTACATTTTCGATTATTTTGGTTTGGTACCTACCTCTGTTTTAGCCAAGCTACTCATTTTGTAACATCCGGCCCGGGGCTAAAAACACAACTCGCTCCGTGCCTCGCTACCTTGACGTGTCTCTCTGTACTCTCTATTTTCCAGGTTCGGTTATAATACACGAAGTCAACGCGCTGAGACTTGGCTTTTCAGTGTCGATCTATTGTCGATAGTGCTAACTGACAGGATTTTATTTTGTTGGATCAGTTCCAACAATTGGTGAGCCCGAAAATTCGAACGTTCCACTACAGTCGTCTCCTGCGTCTTGGTCAGTCCGTTCCCTTGCATACTTGCATGTATACTGCCTCTATTGACGTACACGTGTAGAGTTTTTTTCTTGGTTTTGTTCACTGACGATGCTTCACCATTGTACAACAACGTTTTTGCGTCATCTCTGCAGGTTGTTCGAATTGATTCAAAATGACCTTGGAATTATAACAAAGTTTTGTGCTTGTAGGTCATTCTGCCCTTCTACCTGTGGCGTTTTAGTAAGTACCTGCACTAAATTAACGTTTCCTCAATTGTGCGCAGAAATAGCAGACGCAAAATGAAAATACAAATAATTGCGAGACCGAAAATATATTATGCGATAATTTCAAATGGTCTCGATCAGCGCTGGGCGACACCGATACGCGAAACAGCTGGGGAGGATAAGGATCCGACTGTCGTGCGCGCGAGCAAGCCGAAAAAAGCGTGTGTCGCGCTCGGCGCACATACGCCGACAAGCATGCCAACAAACAAACGCGACCTCATGCATCAGGCGGACGGCAGGCAAAGATCCTTCGGGTCCTGTGTACAAAGTGAGCCAAGATTTTAGGAAGGATTTTACACACCGTACAGCAAGCACACCGGGGGCATCTCCAGGTCACTACAGCGTAGTTGCTTGACGACACTACACGGATCTCATCCATTTTTAGCTCCCTTGTACTCCGAACATCGTCGCAGCACCGACCGTGTTTCAGCCGCCCACAGTAATCTCGGAATATCCTCGCTTCCTGGATACTGGTAATTTGGAATGTTTTTGATATTGATATGTTCGCCGAGCTAGACATTTAGGTTGCAAACGTTTCATCACCAAGCGATGTGACATCATCACTGATGATCTCACCTCGCTCGGTGATGAAACGTTTGCAACCTAAATGCCAAGCTCAGCGAAAATATCAATAACAAAACCATCAACCCGAGCTACAAACAACACCATCGCTATTCCCAACCATTTGGAATGTTGTTGTGGTGGCCTTCTTGAACCTGTTCTGTGAGTCAAGCTTTTTATTCCTATAACTTGCTAAACCCCCGTAACTGTCCCGTTGCATTCGTTCATTTTTGGTTACTGAACTCAGCGAAATACGTCTGCACTCACTTAGGGTAGTCTGAGACTGTTTTGAACCACTACAAATTGGTGAGCCCGAATTGGTAGATTTCTCACATTTTTCCGTCTTCATTTTCTGACGAACTGGTTGTTTCCCCACATTGTGTGTATTTTTTTCGGCGTTCGGTTTGATCACCACAACTTCCTTATTGCCTCATTAACTTTGAGTGTTGAACATCGTCCGCTGCTGCTATGTCCGACTACGACGATTCAACTGAGCAGCTGACCGCATCCGTGCACATCAAACTGTCTGAATTTGGAGTCAATAACCCTCGTTTGTGGTTCGGACAAGTTGAAGCCCTCTTTCGAACGAGGCGCACTAAGTCACAGTCCATGATGTACTCCTACATAGTTCAGTCCATCCCTACTGAAATCGCCGAAGAGGTCTCGGAGCTCACTGACAACATGCCTGAAGACCAGCTGTACGACAAGCTGAAAGACGCCTTAATTAGCAGGGTAGGTGTTTCTGAACAGCGGAAGCTGGACCAGCTACTTTCCGAAATTGAGCTAGGTGACCGCAAACCATCTCAGCTGCTATGACACATGAAACAGCTTATCAGAGGCAGGAAGATGGATGACACCATTTTTCGACAGTTATAGATGAAAAATCTATCATCATCAAATCGTGAAATTCTGGCTACATTCAACAGTGCTGTGCCTATAGAGGAGCTTGCAGATGCAGCTGGCAAAATGTTGGATGTTAAGCGTGATCCCCAGTTAGCAAACACAGTCGTTAACCAACCTCATGACGATTTGCGACATCAGGTGGAATGTTTGACCAACCAGGTCCAGTCGTTGGTTCACACTCTGCACTCCCGGTCGCGCAGACCACGCAGTCGATCTAAAACACCTTCCCGACGTCCAACGGCACTAGCACACAACAACCATAACTATTGTTGGTATCATCGTACTTTCGGCCACCGAGCAAAGAAGTGCACTCAGCCCTGCACATTCAGTACTTCACCGACCGCACAGGGAAACCCAGTGACCGGCCAGTGATGGCGACGGCTGCGCCTGGTGTCTCCTTCAAATGTCGCTTTTTCTACATCTCAGACAGATCCACAGGCTACAACTTCCTCATCGACATCGGCACTCATGTAAGCGTAATTCCTTGCGCTATCGGCAATCGCCAGCGTTGTAAGCCCATTTTCTCTTTACAAGAAGCTAACGGAACCCCGATACAGACGTATGGTCGACGTTCGCTCACTTTCAACCTTGGACTACGACGTCAGTTCCGCTGGATTTTTCTGGTAGCAGACGTTCAGACCGCAATTCTGAGTGCCGATTTCCTATCCCACTTTGGTCTCTTGGATGATATTCAGCACCACACTCTTTTGGACGGCTTGACTTCCCTGAGTGCTGAAGGCAAATTAACCGCCATGAATTCCATTGGAGTCCAACTGGCGGTGCCCAAACCCTAAAGATATTCCCGGCTGATCCAGCAATACCCGCAGCTCATAAATCCGGCGAATCACCCACATTCTTTGAAACATGACGTTACACAAACCATCGTGACCAAGAAACAGCCAGTGACCGCTCGCCCCAAAGGTATCCCTCCCTAAAAGCTGTAAATTGCCAGGGCATAATTTGACCACATGCTTCAACTTGGCATCACCCGTCCATCCAAGAGTGCATGGTCTTCCCCTTCACATGTGATCCCTAAGAAAACACAGGGTGATTGGACACCATGTGATGATTTCCAAACGTTCAACAATGCCACCGTACCAGACCGTTATTCCATTCCCCACATCCACGATTTTTCCTTGACTCTACATTCTAAGTGTGTTTTCTCTAAAATCGACTTGATGCGTGCATATTACCAAATTCCCGTCGCTGAGGAAGACGTACCCATGACCGCGATCACAACTCCCTTTGGTTTGTATGAGTTCCTTCGAATGCCTTTCGGACTTCGGAATGCAGCCCAAACATTTCAGCGTTTCATGGATCAAGTTGTACGTGGTCTAGATTTTGTCTTCGTTTACCTCGACGATGTGTTAGTTGCCAGTCGTGCCCCCGAAGAACATGAAACGCATCTTCGTCTTTTGCTGGAGCGGTTGGATGAATGCGGGATTTCCATAAAGTTAGCAAAGTGCGTTTTTGGTGTCTCGTCTCTTGAGTTTCTTGGACATTTTATAGACGCAAATGGTATCAAACCCCTAGACACCAAGGTGCAAGCGCTGCATGAGTACCCCATTCATGATTCCATCAAAAAACTTCAACCGTTCATTGGAGTTGTTAACTATTACCGTCGTTTTATTCCTCACTTCTCACAGCTTCTGACGCCGCTAACCGATCTGCTACGTGGTTCTAAAAAGGGCGTTATTTCGTGTCCTGAAGCGCTACAAGCGTTCAACGACGTGAAGAAAGCGCTCGGCAAAGCGAAGACCCTTGCTCACTTTAATCCAGAGCCGACCGCTCATCTGATCCTTCTAACTGACGCGTCTAATTATGCTGTCGGTGCAGTGCTTCAGCAGTACGTCAGTAGCGAATTACGACCAGTCTCATTCTATTCACAAAGGCTATCACCCGCTCAAGCTAATTATAGCACCTTCGGTCGTGAGCTGCTTGCTATCTACTTGTCCATTAGACATTATCGTCTTACTGTCCTACTGTTTTAACGGAACACAAACCTTTAATATACGCCTTCAATGTCAGTCAGCATAAATATTCTCCTCGCGAAATTCGACATCTCGATTTCATAGCGCAATTCACGACGGATATCCGACACGTCCATGGAAACTCCAATGTGGTTGCCGATGCGTTCTCAAGACCATATGTTAACGCGGTTTCTGGCCTGCAAGAAAATTGATGAAATTCAAATGTCTCATCCTGACTTTCCATCCATATGCACCCCACCCCTTCAGCGTTCTCGTATTCCCTTACCATTCTCCGAATTCACTATCGTATGTGACACTTCCGCGGTCATCCCTCGTCCAATTCTACCCCTTTCTCTTCGTCTACCCATTTTTCTCCATTCGCATTCTTTGTCCCACCCTGGTGTCAGCGCCACACTCAAATTAATTGCTGCCCGTTATGTCTGGCCTAATATGAAAAAAGATGTGCGCTGGTGGACTGAATCATGTCTTCATTGTCAGAAGAGCAAAGTACATTGCCACACTGTCACCTCTCCTGGAAATTTCCCCACTCCGGACGCACGTTTTTCTCACGTCAATGTTGACCTGGTTGGCCTATCACCTCCATCAAACGGCAAAACGTTCCGGTTCACATGTGTCGACCGATTTACACACTGGCCCGTGGCCTTCCCTTTCAGTGACATTTCATCAGAGACAGTTGCTAGAGCGTTCCTCAAACATTGGATTGCCAATTTTGGCGTTAAGTTGTTCGTTACTACAGACCGAGGCTCACAATTCCAGTCAGCCCCTTTCTGCGACTTAACTCATCTGTTGGGTTGTGAACACATCAGGACGACTGCATATCATCCCGCCTCTAATGGGATTGTTGAACGTTTTCACCGACAGTTGAAAACATTTCTCATGGCACAGTCCGCACAGAGTTGGACAGAGCGCTTACCACTCACCTTACTGAGCATCAGATCCGTCCTGAAGGAAGATATACAATGTTCCACCGCTGCATTAGTCTACGAAACATCACTTCGCCCACCAGGTGATCTTTTCGACCAAAACACACAAGCTGCAATAGATCCGTCGAACAACGTGCATCGCCTTAAATCGCACATAGAAACTCTCCGCGCCATTCAGACTCGACAGAATTCCTGGCCTCAACAACTCAACAAGGACTTGTTGATTTGCACTCATGTTTTCGTTATTTGTGACGCAGTTCGGCACTCGCTTCGACCACCTTACGGCGGCCCATTTAAAGTGATCTCACGAACGAATAAAGTTTTCACGATTGAACGTTCCGGAAAGCAAGTTACTGTGAGTATTGACCGGCACACTTTGACATGCACTGGGAATTTCCCCCCATACATGTAGCCATGGAGCCGAACCGCGAAACCCTGAAGCAACTACCCCTTCCACTCTTCCCACACCCGACGCTTTAACTGCACTCGATATTAATGACAGAGTAGCATCTTATCCCCATCCGTCTACCGAACAGTCTCATACAACTTTGTCAACTTCCCCCCTCCCATCTCCACTTCGTCGAACTACGCGTTCCGGTAGACATGTTACCTTACCAGCACGTTTTCGCTGACAATTTTCATAGTCCTCCCCTTTTACTTATCGGACAATTATCGAGCAACTCAGCTTTCAAAACTGCTCTGGAGGGAGAGTACCGTACATTTTTTCTTTTATTTGTTCACTAACGTTGCTTCACTATTGTACAACAACGTTTTGCTTCATCTCTGCATTCTGTTCGAATTAATTAAAAAAGCACCCTGCAAGAACAATACCGTTTTGTGCACACACGTCTTTCCGCTCTTCTACTTGTGGCATAGTTGCTCGACGATACTACACGGATCTCATCCGTTTTTAGCTCCGCTGTACTTCGAACATCGTCACAGCACCGACCCCGTTTCAGCCGCCCACGGTAATCTCGGAATATCCTCACTTCCCGGATAATGGTAATTTGGATTATTGTGGTGGTCCTCCTGAACCCTTTCTGTAATCCAAACTCTCTATTACTATAATTTGTTGAAACTCTCGTAACTGTCCTGTTGTAACTGTTCACTTTTTGTAACTGAACTCAGTGAAGTACGTCCGCATTTACTTAGATTATTCTGAGCCTCCATTTTGACCACTTCAAGCTCACAAAAACAATCGGGTGAGGGTGAATGTGAGTGCATGTCAAACAATATCAAGAATGAAATTCTCACTAGATAAGCAACAACAGTTGCAAAAGGAAGAAAGCATATACTGTGCAGTTATGTTGAAAATTCGCCATGCTCGTTTGTTACACACAGCAGGAACAAATGAAGTAAAATTTAGGATCAGCTTGTTACAAACAAACCAAACACACAACAACTCCACTGTTCCACATCATACCAGACTAAGACGACGACCGTATCAGACGTGCTTCAACAGATTTAGCCATAAGCTTCGCACATGGGTTACCTACTATGAGACAGGAATACGTCCTGACCGCAGATATCCGAGGATCATTACGAGAATAGGAGTGCCTCATAGCGAACCTATGATGTGTGATTCTTGATCTTATATGACTTCCGCCGGTCGTTGATTTTTAGATCATTACAAAGGGAAAACGGCTTTTATGACGCGAATCCGCGTTTCCATATATTTTCTAGAACGCCAAAACTATAATTTCGGGCGAAGTTACTACAGATCATCAATTGTGGGTATACAGTTTTATCATGATTTTTGGGGTACACTGAAAAGGTGTCCGAAGTACTAGTTTGGTAATGAAACATCTTTCGTCACTTTTGCGAGGACTTCTGCGTAAACACAATTTTTCAAGTTTTATAAATGCCATGTTCGAGGTAGTTTGCGTGATCCTCCAGATTGAGATGCACAATTTCGCGGCAATTCGAAAATATCGCCGAACTGGAAACTAACGAACACACGATTTTGGCATTATATTTTTAACGAGAATACTAATATTTGGCGGTTAAACACGTGTGACAGCTCTTTCAGCCCTCTTACGGGTATCAGTTTCACACTTTGTCTATATTTTTGCAGGAATTCAGGTGGATATTGGCCAACGAAATATCGTCCAAAAAAGAGGTTGCAAACGACATTATCATATGGCTGTTCCCACTTTTGGTGCCCACACACAGTGTGAGGTATCCTACTCCGTCATTGTGAATCATCAGAAGTCAACTTCGTCTTTTCTTCTGCATTGTTTCTAAAGCGACTGAGGTCGAGTGGCGTTTGTACAAAACAGTACACAGAAACAAGCCGTCTGATTCAGTCACGTGTAGCTTGGATTCCTTCAGAGAACGAAACTCCCGAAAGAGTCGATTGTACACTGGTCCGTCCAATCGACTTTTCCTATGATCAGCACTGAGGACAGACAGATGCGTGACCTTATCGGAAACTATCATTCGAAGCCTTTCGGTTCTTGAGTGCTAGTCATGGACAGTACTATCTTCACTTATCATGGCGTTAAACAACAGTTGACGGTACATTCTGCCTAAGTACCTTGGTACATGATGCAGAAATTGAAATAGTCAAAATCCACGTCCCAGGCTCGTGTTTGTCTATATTAACTGGCCGTTAAATGGAACCCACCTTATCGGTATGGCTGCAGTTGTGGTTGTTTGCTTGTTAGTGAATGAATGCCGAAATAATGTTTATCTAGACGTGGGGCTAGACAGATATCGTTTGTCGAATCAGTAGCGGAATATTCCTCGACTTTCAGGGATAGATTTTATTGCGGTTTTCAGGAGGATGCTTGAGAATCGTAATATAACTGAAGAACGTGAGTTCATTCATATATGTGTACACGGTCATCTTACATATATCATATCTGACGAAAAGAATGACGGGGGCTTTATCTGATACACGTTTTTAGTCATCCAGAATGACAACCAGAACGCAGGCTAACCAACGGCAATGTTCTGTGCTGAATGAAGGAGAAGGTAGTTTGTACCTTTTTCTGCAGACTGCAAATAGATCATTCATGTCGAATACCCTACGTGTTCGTTCTCATTGACTTCATTGGTCCACCCGTGCTCAACTGTGTCTCAGCATACCGTATGGTTTGCCTTCACTCGTAAGCTAGGACAAATGGATGGAGAAGTCTTAAGTGTTTGAGCGGGGGGTACTGTTTGCCGTCACTCCTAAGCTAGAATAACTGCATGAAACTTTTGTAAGCCTTTGAGTAGAAGGTGATTCTCGATGTCGGTCGTTCAGTAATTCACCTTGTCCGCATTATAGCAAACGTTTTGTTCCCATGAAAAGTTCACAAGCGCATTAGTAGCGAATGGCTATAACATGCGTATAAGCACGCTGGATATAACTGAAAAATACCGCAACTTCACCTAGCTTTCGCACATATTCCTACGTCGCAGTACGTTTGCTGGCGTGTCTAACGTTTGCAGATTCATAAAAAGCTTATTCCGCCTGATGCAACGATGGTTCAATCGCCGAAACTATAATCACATTCCGCAGNTGATAACTGACAGGGTTTTTATTTTGTTGGATCAGTTCCAACGGGTACCTTGTCGAATATCTACATCAACAAGTTTTCCACAGTGACTAAAGCCTTCTTTGTTTTATGGATTCTAGTAACCTGCCGATAAAATCTTTCAAATTAGTCAAGTGATTTCCAAGGATTGTCAGAAAATTTGATCTGCTAATTTGTAGGAATAATGGCCCGGAATTACTCCAAAAATATCCGTTAGGAAATTTCTCAAAATTGCCTCATTTATAATCTCCGCTTTTATGATGTTTTCCTACGGTACTGCTGGCACAACACTTGCTCATCCCTCATGCGTCGCTTTATGAAAGCATGTACTGTTGTGGTTCTACTGCAGAATACTTTCTCGGCCTTAAACAGCTACGCTGAACCTTCCCAGTCGAATCACATTTATCTTCACTTAGCTGGTCGATACCACCAAAACGCTCCAGACTCCTGACAAGGTGTGTGGATAGACGTAGCCACCGTTAACCATGCAGTAAATGATGCATATCACTCCGAGCGAACCGAACGAATACAATGTCATGAAGGCCTCAGTAATCTACAGTGAGATAACTAACCTGGCGCAACATTACACCGATGGAAACCAAAAACTCTCACACTGGTATCGAAAACTCGGAATGAAAAGTGGTGTGAGTCAGTAAAATGTTTTGAAATGATGAAGCGGGCGTTACAAAACGAGGCAGAACAGTGTTTTCACGTCATGGTTGGTGAAACTAAGCTTTATCAAAAATGTGAGTGTCGGTTAACGGCACCCATAAAAGTACTGACAATAATCATCACCGTTAACCGATATACATCCGACTATTTTGCAAACATCTGCTTAAAATGTGTGGAGAACAGAATCGGAATATTCACCTCAACTGATACAAAAATTCGGATCCTAATTTCAGTGAAATAAGCCTCATGAATGTCTTCAAATGACGTATCCCGGTCAGTAATTTAGATGCAAAAGAAATTTTGGCGTTCAGCGCACTAAGTCGCTTTTCCCCACGTACGCAATTATCGGGCGCGAAAAGCGAAGGGCCGTTGAGGAGAGAGGCCAAATCTTCATTCCACGAAATGTACAATTTGTCGCTGATAGCGCTATAAAAAAGGCACCGACACGTAAATTAGCTAGATAGGCTAGAGACCGGCCGTCGACGAGCGAGTAAACCGGAAGCACGTGACAAGTGTGTCCTTCGGGTTCGCGCCACCGTCACACGACATGCAGGCAAACAGCCGGACTGCATACGTCATGCGAGCTTTCTTAATAGCCTAGGTACAATATGCAACTGAGTTCCGGAACTATTTCACACATCATACTGCAGGCAGACCAGTGAACTTTTCAGGCTGCCACAAAATGGCAAGGAATGAATTGAAACGGACTCAATCTAGATCCCAATTCAGCGACAGTCGTGTTATGGAAAATGGAATCACCGCCGAACGACCAATGCATCTCTTACAAAATTAAACTCACAGCAACATTTCAATGCTTTTACGTGCGCAACAGACGGCATACATTATTTGTTTTTCGAAGTGTAGCGACAAGCTTGTATAAAATGCTTGAATGAATTCTTCTTATGCTCCTTAAAATGCAATGACGATCATCTCCGTTACATTCATAAGTCTATCTGCAAGAAGCTAGAAAATTACAACAGTCTGAATTTGGCGTATGGATTCTTCACAGATTTGTTAACGTTGAAGGGATTTCTGGCTGTGAATTAGGCAGAAAATTCTACAGAAAACAAGTGATGATTGTGTAATATATACCGAGGCGGCCCTAATAATACGAATGTTTGTGTGGTAACACTGGTTGTACTAAATAGTTCACCGATATGCGTACGTGCCGCTTGTTAATACGAAACAACCTCCTTTCGTAGCCAACCCTGTACTGTTGCCTTGTACTATGTTTGGGTAGCCGTTAGCCTTGAAAGTTTGACGACTGTCGTGTGTTTGATAGAACGCTTATAACTATTCTATCGACCTTCATTTGCTCCCCTCTTGTTAAGTGTTCTTTACATACACAAAATCGTCTTGGCAACAATTGCACGTCTTCTTTGCAAAGAACGGTACAACCCCTCAAATTACGCGCGCAATAAATTGTTATTCCGACGAACGTTAGCTTCGACGTATCACTAAAGCATGAAATACTTCACTTGTCGAAACTTGTTCTTGCGCAGCTTGTCCGTTCTAATTTTTCACCGCCGAACCATTGTTCATGTTTACCTTAGTTTAACCTACGCTTCGTCGCTCCGCCATCCTATGACTTGTGGCATTTAGTCGTGTTCACTCGAATAGTTCGTCCAGCGTCTTGTAAACCTAGTGGATTCGGTTTAGTTCATTTTTGCAAAATGAGGCATTTCAAGCCAGTTGTCCGCTTTCTTGCACTTGCCAGTTTCTTCAGACACTCAGTTTCACAATATTAAAAAGAATAAGTTTGTTGCTCTTGCGTGTGACTCCTAGGACCACCAGGTAAAAAGCTGAGAAGTTCAAGCAATCAGTGCCATTGAAACACAATTTCAAAGTCACCGTCGATACACATGGGATAAGTTTTCCATTGCAACTGGAAAAATGTGTGCGGCCAGGTCCTATAATTTGGGATATTAGGAATAGCGATTTTACGACGAAGCAGTCTCCGAGCTTCACCTGCAATAAAAACGGCCACCGAATTCAGAGGAAGAGTTCAGTCGAGGGATCTGCGATACCACTTTGCGAGCAATAAAATAGGCGGAAAAACTTTTATATGTGAAACAACTTCATTGATCAGTACCAACGGTAAAAATGTGTCAATTGCCAAATATCGTTAGCTCGGAACTGCATGAACACTGCATAAGTAATACAGAGAATAATCCACAGTTTATAATGCAAAGGCACAGCGAGGGTTCACCTCCGGTGAAGCATGCCAAATAAAAACAATTGGGTTACTTAGTGACCTCCAAACAAGTAAACTAATATGTAGTGGAGAGTAGGTTTGGTTAACCGGCAAAATCTAGAGGGATTTGTATGAGAAGACAGAAAGTGGAAAATTTAGGCCTCAGAAACCTTTTAGAAGAATTTCCCAACAGGTTCGGTGGCCACTCTCTGAACGGAAAAATTGATCAATCGAGAAATGAGATGACAGTAATAGCGAACATAGGCCAAAAGTTGATCAACCAAAATTCATGAGAAGGAATGTACTTAGGAAACCCACTCGGACGAGCCTCCCTCAACGGGGCCTGGAACAAAGATGGTCAGCACTCATCCAGAGCTGTTCGAAAATCTGTCATACTATCAGAGGAAGTTATGAACTATGCCAGCATGTCCCAATCGTTAGTAACTCTAAATACAAAGTTGGTTTCAGCGGATGTAGCGTCACCAGTCTTTTCTGTTTGTGACCTCGGAGTTATGAAGCTGTATGCGACTTGAACATAGGTTCCACTTCAAATCCGGTTATTTCCTCCAAAAAGCTTGGATGTATCATTGTTGGATGTGTTAAGGTCTGTTGCATCACTTCGAGATTGCAGCGAATGGTTTGATTATTGCCGAAAGATGGTCTCACGTTACAGAGTAGTTGCAATTGATCGTCGTTGTTCTTACTTAAGCTACGGCTACCATTTCCCCTATTATTATTCAGTCTGAGACCTGTAAGGTTTCTAGATGCGAACTTTAACATTTTTCTCCCACAGTTCAACAGTAACCTATAGTTCTTGTTATCTCTTGATATTGACTGGTTCGCTAACGATTCAACTTCACACCGAGTTATGCGTAATCTGTTGATCCTGTAAATGCCTCTCTCAGTATGCAACGACAGAGATAATCTATCCCCGAAACGGTTGACTGGAAGACGCTCGTAATGACCGGATTTAATACGGCGCCGATTGGATCAGTGTACAAGAAAACTAAATATCTCAACTCGGACGTCGAAATCCTTGGGGAAAAAACAAAGGACGTGCCCGCATAGCAAATCAACAACCAGGCAACGCTCAGCAATGTTAGATGATAAAACGGGATTCAGCCCACTAAACCAAATTACCATTGGTCGGGTCGGGGCGAAACGACTGTTTGCGCGTCGAAAAACAATGGGAATCGCAAGTTTCTCTGAAAAAAATATAAAAGAAAAGTGTCTAGTTTCGGCATTTAGAAGTTTGCAAGGCTTGGATTAATTAAGGGTAAGTGAAACGGTAACAGTAGCTGATGTAAGAACAATAGTGAATATTGCGGTATTTTAGGGGAACGAGCAAAGCGTAGCGCCCATCCTCAGTACCAACAAAAGTTCAGCAATCTCAAAATAACGCCGTAGTAACCTGGAGATACCCCCGGTATGTCTGCTGTACGATGTGTAAAATCCTTCCTAAAATCTGATGCATGAGATCGTTTGTTCGTGTGCATGCTTGTCGGCGTATAGGCGTCATGCGCGTCATACACCTTCTCCGGCTTGCTCGCGCGTTCGGCGGCCGGATCCCCAGCCTCCTTAGCATTTTCGCGTATCGGTGTCATCTGGCGCTGATCGAGACCATTTGTATTTATCGCATAGTATTTTTTCGGTCTCCGCAGTTATCTGTATTTTTACTTCGCGTCTAGTATTTCTGCGTATACCTGAGAAAACGTTAATTTAGTGCACGTACGCACTAAAACTGGCGATCCCGTGAATCTGTGTTTTTTCTCACGTATATTTTGTTTTTTTTGACGTTAACGCTACTTCTTCATTTATTTATTTAATTTGATCTCTATTGCCGTCGAACTAATGCAAGAACGCAATTTTTGTTCGCTGGACGTTTTCGTCAGTGATCTTTCAGTCCCGATCTCACCTTTTGGGGAGAACAGCCCTCGAAGCTGGTTTGCACAGCTAGAAGCTACTTTTGCGTTGAGAAACATCACCACAGATCTAACAACGTTCCACCATGTGGTTGCCGCTCTTCCGCCTCACGTCATAGACGAGGTGGACAGCATCTTGGGCTTCCAGACTCCGTTAAACCATATGATCAGCTTAAGGAAGCCATTGTCAAGCGTATTGGTCTTTCGGACCGTCAACGCATTGCCCTGCTGCTGAGTTTCAGCGAGTTAGGCGACCAGAAGCCTTCACAGCTTCTACACCATATGCAACGCCTTGCAGGCTCGACTCAGCACGAGGAGTTCTTGTTGAAGGAGTTGTGTATCCAGCAACTTCCTAGGGATATGCAAAATATCCTTGGCGCCAACCCTCAAGCGACCCTGTCGCAGTGAGCTGATACAGCCGATCGTATCTGGGAGACATACGGAAAACAAGTCACCTAAGTATCCGCACCAGCGCGGAACCACTGGCACTCCTGACCGACCGTGTGAACGAACTCAAACGCCAGATCCAGGTGCTCAGCACCCGAAGCTCGCGCCTGCACTCACCCCCACGTAAGCCCAGCAAAAGAGTCGCCCGGTCGACTTATAGAAGGCGACGAGTGCTCACAGGAAGTGCCATACCCGACCACTGCTGGTACTACCAGCAGTTTGGTAACCGTGCTCGATTCTGCCGCAGTCCCTGCTCCTTCTCCAAAAAGGACCAGTGAAACTAGCCGGCGAGTACGCCGTGGTGACCGACGTTGCTGGCTCCCGAAGTCGCCTGTTTTTCACTCGAGACCGCGAGTCGGAAGTTCGCTACCTCATCGATACTGGTGCAGCGATCAGCGTTCTCCCACCGGATTCTCGCGAACGACTTACGCAGGCGCAGTCAACCTTACATGCACTAAACGGTATGCCTATTTATGGCGAGCGTTCTCACACATTGAACCTAGGCCTTTGCCGCACTTTTCGATGGCTTTTCACCTCGGCAGACGTCCAAATGCCAATCATTAGTATCGATTTTCTTGAACACTTCGACCTGCTAGTTGACACACGACGCCGTCGGCTAGTCGACCGTGAAATGAACTTGTCTGTTAATGGGACTTTAACCAACGCGGTTCCAATCAGCCTCGCGTATCACCCAGTTATCACGAGCACTTACGTTTCTCTTGTCGAACAATTTCCGACCGTCTTCAGACAACCGACCTCGCTGCCGCCAGTGACTGGCACAACGCAGCATCACATCGTCACCACTGGCCCGTCGGTGTTCGCTAAAGCTCGTCGTTTAACACCGGATAAGCTGAAGGCAGCGCGACAGAGTTCGAATACATGCTCTAGCTTGACATCATTCGCCCGTCCGACAGCCCCTTGGCTTCGCCTCTTAATATGGTTCCAAAAAAGTCAGGAGACTAGCGTCCATGTGAAAATTATCGCGCGCTTAACAACGCCACGGTACCGGACAGGTACCCAATTCCGCATATTCAGGACATCGTGGCTAGCCTGAAAGGCACCCGTGTGTTCTCGAAGCTCTATCTGGTTCGTGCCTACCACCAGATCCCGGTTGCTGCAGACGACGTCGCTAAAACGCGGTAATTACGCCATTCGGGTTGTTCAAATTTCTGCGCACGCCGTTTAGTCAACGAAACGCTGCTCAAACGTTTCGACGATTTATCGACGATGTCACAAGAGGTTTCGACTTTGTCCATTCTTACACTGACAATCTTCTGTTGGCGAGCGCCTCCGAAGAACAGCACCAGAATCATTTGCGACTGCTCTTCTAACGATTTGCAGCGTATAACATCACCGTGAATGCGAATAAATGCGTTTTCGATCAACTAGCAGTCTAGTTCTTACGGCATCGTCGATCAGCATGGCATATGGCCGCTGACCGACAATGTACAAGCGATTTGCGACTTTCCGCACACTACAACGCTCGCCGCTGTCTGTCGTTTCGACGGCATGGTCAACTATTACCGCCGTTTTATTCCGCATGCAGCCTCTGACCGAATTACTCCGTGGCCGTTCCAATGGCAACGTCCAGTTGTCAGAAGCAACCGTCAACTCGTTCGATCGCACCAAAGACACGCTAGCCGACGCAGTGATGCTTCACTATTTTGGCGCTAACGCCACCACGAGCGTAGCTGTAGACGCTTCCGACATAGCTGTTGGTGCCTTACTCCAACAGTTCGCTGATGGCACCTGGAGACCGATTTCATTTTTCCCCAGACTTCTGTTACCCGCCGAAACGAGATACAGCACGTTCGGTCGTGAGTTACCAGGAATCTACTGGGTCATTCATCATTTTCGATTTGCCCTCAAAGGCCGCCAATTTGTGATCTTCACTGATCACATACCGTTGGTATACGTCTTCCACAATCGTCCCGAACGCCATTTATCATCTCGCAGTTCTCTGTAGACGTACGACACGTCTCCGGCAGTGACAACTTTGTGGCTGACGCTCTGTCACGCGTATCGGCAACTGTTGGCTACGACATTATCGACTTGTCGGCTATGGCTGACGCACAACGTGCGCAAGACGATCTCCACGCTTCCTGTCAGCATTCGTCATTGCGTCTCGCGGACCTTCCATCACCGACAGCACCAGGAACGATTTTATCCGATACCTCCGCTGGACACCCTCGTCCAATTGTATCTCTAGCCCCAAGACGTCGCGTGTTTGACACGCTACACAACATTGCCCACCCTGGCATCCGGGCCACAGTCAAACTTTTTCCGATAGTTACGTCTGGCCCGGTATGCAAAAAGATCACTGCACATGGACGCGATATTGCCTAGCTTACCAAAAAGCTGAGGTTCACCGCCACGTGTTGGACCCGACTGGCCGACACCCTTCGAGTACCTCTAGACCCGCGCATGTTCACATCGATATTATAGGTCTTTTGCCACTTCCGAATAGCATGACCTATATCTTGACGATGGTAGACCGCTTCACGCGATAGCTAGAGGTCTTCCATATACCCGACGTCCGCTCGGAGACCGTAACGCGCACATTTGTTGAGCGTTTGGTGGCATCTCACGGTTTCCCGGCCACGGTCACAAGCAACAGTGGCCCCCCAGTTCGAAAGCGGTTCTTTTGCGGAGACGTTGAACGCACTTGGATGTCGTCGCACACGGACTACGGCACGCCACTCGGTTGCGAACTGAGTGGTCGAACGCTTCCATCGACAACTAAAAGCAGCCCTTGCCACCGTCGAAGCAATCCGTTGGACGGAAGCCCTGCCAATGATTTTACTCAGCATTTGCGCGGCCCTCGAGGCCGGCCTTCACGTTTCCAGCGCCGAACTCCTTTATGCCCAACCGCTGCGTCTTCCTAGCGAATACTTCTTGTCCGCCACAGACGCACTCCGATACGATGCTTCCTACGCCGAACAAATTGCTTCGCATATGCGCCGTCTCCGCCTCATGGACTCACGAGAACAAAGCTGCAATGTGTTTGTTCCCAAAAACCTCCACGAATGCATACACGTGTTTGTTCGCGTGGATGGTTCACGACGCCCACTTGAGCGACCTTACGAAGGTTTTTCCAAGTTACTTCAACGGAAGGACCCCTTCTACCCACTCGAACGTCATGGTATTCGGGACAACGTTAGCATCTACCGCATGAAGCCTGCCTACTTTAAAAGGACTGTGGAAACCTCCAATGCTCCTCTATATCCCGCGGCCAGGCATGCAATAGCCTTTGAACAACCTTGTTTGAGCGCATCATCTTCGGACGCAACATTGCCGGCAACGCCAGCACCTATCATAACAAGTTCGAGCCGTAGGGTGCATTTACCTAATCGTCTGGTAGATGACTAGGATTCGCTAGGTCCTGTTTCGTTTCAGCACAATGAAAAGCCAAAATATCGCTGAAGCTTTTGAAAACCAAAAATAGGGTTCCGACGCATGTCCGCGTATTCATGTTCGCCAGGTAGGTTTACCATTTGTATACGTGCCCAACCCTACCTATATCGCCTTCCATTTCAGTGCACGCGCTCACGCGCAACGTGAATACTGTTTTGCGACCACTACGTTTACCCCCAGGACAACGACAAGCGAACTCTCAACTCCCCAGTTCGATTCGACACCGTGGGAGAGGACACTCGAGCAGGAGCTCGCTAGGAACTGTCGGCACTAGTACTCCTCCACCTGCGGCGTCTAGGAATTGCAGTACCAACCGCAAACTGGAACAGCATGGACTAGACCAGGCCGAAGGTGGCTGGCCACAGTTGGTCCTCACCTAAATCGAAGGGTTGCGTTCGCAGTACTCTTCTGGAAGGGGTTGTGTAGTGACCTGGAGATACCCCGGTCTGTCTGCTGTACGATGTGTAGAGTCCCTCCTAAAATCTTAGCTCACACTGTACATAAGACCTTGAGGATCTTCGCGTAAACCTTCGTATACCTAAGGGAACGTTAATTTAGTGCACGTACGCACTAAAACTTGACTGTTCCTAAAAAATTAACGATAGTTTTAAACTGACCCAACCAGTGACTATTTGTCTGACTGTGCTCAATTCAATTTCATCGTTCCTCATTACTGAACTGTGTCATGCTGTCGGTTTTGTTGCACAAGCACATTATTCGTTCAACTTCTGAGGATTTTTCACACTCGAAATGAGAGACTAAATTTTCTCGTATATTTGTTCAACTAGCGCCATATTAAATAAAGTAATTACCAGCATCTTCTCATTAGCCATTTCAGACGTACATTATCTTCTCTGCCGTTGGATACGGAGAAAGACATTCATTGAGTCGACAGTGTGTGCACAGTTTGGTGTGAATTTGAATCGCTAGTGAACTATTCAATATTTATCAAGTGCCCTCTCACCAATTCTTGCGACGATGAGTCTCTTCATGAGAGTTATCCCGCATTTCTTCCAGCGGCCATGCAAAACACATCCAAATGTTTTTAAGTAACTTCGTGTCCCTCACCATATTTGATCCCCGGCCCTGTACACTGTATTCCGAATGTGGTCTCACACGCGCTTTATAAACCGGCGGTAGCGCCTCCGGTCTTACTGAATTGAAATCTTTCCTCAGTACACACGGTACTATAGTATCTCTTCGGGCTGCCTCTTGACGCCACTTAGGACTTCGAAGTTCCAAGCCATGAACACTTCCAAGCTCTTGGTTGCCCCTGTTCATTTCAACTTTCCATCATTATCCGCCTCACCAAAAAACCCAGTACGACCCTGGCTGTTCCCCAGCAAGCAACTGACTGCACTTGTCCACCTCCCGTGATAACGATCATTCATCCGGCCATCCCTGAACAGTATTCAGATCCCCCTGTTTGTGCGCATTGTTAGGACCTTTTACAGCCTCTGCGTGGTTAGCAATTCAGGTATTATGTGAGGTGATTGCTGAACAATAAAGACAGTATTGATTCGAACACTGATACCTGGGATAATACACTAATCACTGCAACTCCTGTGGAACTTTCGCTCATATCTACGTGTTAGGTGCGATTTCTCATTAAGCCCCGTATCCACTCCAGCAGTTTTGAAAGTAAGCCGAATGTCTCTAGTTTGAGGATTTGCAGTTGGTGACCCATGGAGTCCTAATAATAATAATAATAATAATAATAATAATAATAATAATAATAATAATAATAAATTTCTCGACGTACTTGTGAGAAACACACTCAGGAGAGCGTGATCAATGCAGTGATTTTTAGCATATACTTAATTGAACACCAAATCTGAAAATTGTACAACGAGTCAGCTATGTGAGTAGAGCAACAAAACAGACAAAAAAGATATTATATGAAGAGAAAATTCAAGTCTAGGCAGGAAACTTCGGGCTTCATGATTCTAAGAAGATAGTGCTTGGGGTCTGCACAATTGGATAAAATAAATGATTTGTTACATCAATTTGGACTCCACAAGGTGATCGCTGGCCTGATCAAGTTCGTGCCAAAAAACGGTGGTTGGAGGATAGAGAGGGTGTATTGTCGAAGAATTTGACCATTATTCCATGTAGCTATTCCCGAGAGAAAGCGCAGAAAATTTTTTCATTATGTGGGCGAGGTGGGACGCATTTACTTTCGCGGGGAACGCATGGACTTCTCGACCGGACGTCATTCTTCGCTCAACTTCCTGAGAATTTCGAGGAGCTCGCGATATGCACAACCATTGCGGAGTTGTAAGAGTCCGGGCGGGGTGGGATGTTTTCTCGCGCGGGATGTATCAGTGAAACCGAGAATGGAGAGAGGAATTGTGCGATAACCGAGATAACGTGAAACTAACTATGTGAGCTATGACGAACGATGAAACATGTGATATTCTGACATAACCTCTTATGTGACGTAATAACATTGTGTTGATTGATGAAATATGTAGCACATGCGAACAGTTGTTATTGAATAACGCGAAAGGAGATTGATTATAAGCTATTCCTAGTGTACGTTTATTGCCGAATTTAGATGTCCATTATCTTTGCACAGACGGTATATAGAATGAGAAGAATGTTTGACAATACCGAGAGGTTGCCGGGTGGTCTATCAGGGGAAGAAAAGGGAGAGTTGCGACTCGAGGTTATTTTGCCGTCATGAGACGAACAGGTTGAGTTTTTTGAACGGTTTTAGGATGTCCAGCTTCTTCATGGTGATTTACAACTCAGACACACAGGCTACCAAGAAGTATGGGGTAAGAGTGTGCCAGAATGTTTGGGTTGTTACTAACGGGTATGTATATTGGCACCTATACGCGTTGACTCTAGACATGTTATCGTGTTCGCTGGCAAGTCTGAAAGTACAAAATCTATTCTGAAAGCGGTTGTTTCGATCGGTTCGAGAGGTGTGTGACTCAACATCACGCAAACCTCGAATTTCTTTTTCCTGACCAACCTATTTGTGCCCTCATTGAGGGAGCAAACCGAGTTGGTAGAATAAAACTTATGCCGCAAGAGCCCATATTGGTTTTCCGGGGAAAGCCTCTTTTCACTAAGATTCCTCACAATTCTTTCCTTAGTAATTCCCTCCAGCAGTTTCCGGGTAAATCATGTGAAACTTACTAGCTGTTATTTTCCCACCTCTGGTTTCTTCCTTTCTCTCATGGATAGAAAAATGCCCACCCTCCTCCAAGCATGTATGATGATGGCTCTCTGGTGAGTGTGATAAAACAGCTGAGTGGGTGGACTCTGTAAAATACTGCTGACAGGCCCCACCATCCTTGCGTGGATTCATTCTGGCCTCACCGCTTCATTCACATCCGGTCCACCCGGACTGTCGTTTGCTTCATTTCTTTCTTCTTCAAACTCCTTCATTACAGGCTGTCTCGTAGCCACCGCGCTGAGGCAAACTGCGGTAGCTGCAGAGTATGAGATGTGTACCGCCTCGAAAATCCGGCAGAAAAACCAAGCTCCTTGTACCAGTGGCTTGACAATAACTTTTCCAACGTAGACAGTGCTACTCACTCGTCTTCTAGCAGTATGTTTGACATAGACACGGCCGAAGAATATCTGTGGATTCCTTCGATGGTTCTATGCTAGATCCGAATGTAATCCTATCCTACATTCATTTTGTACTTCGGGATATTTTTTAACTTCCTTTTAGCAAAATCACCTGACGTGCCCCTAGACTGTTTGCACACACCCCAGACATTTATTTTGTGTATTTGCGCGCTTTCTACCTCATTCTCCCACCACAAATGGCTCCCGCCTGCATAGACTACTTCTTAGGATACAAGCTTGTCAGTTGGTTGTAAATGTTCGGTTTTAGTAACGGTTGTGGCTTTGTTAACATTGTTGGCGCTTTGACAATCCACCCAATTCGATTGTTTTGCGTCCGACCTTAGTTGCTTGATAGTCACGCCTGCTGAAGATAAACACCTGAGGGAGGGTTTGACGTAGACACAACTCATCCGATGACGTAAGACAAGATGGTCACTCCTCCCGGAAGGATGTTCCAAACTTCCAGCCCACGCGGCTGTTAGAGTTTCTTGTTATAATAAAGTTTGATACTGTAGCAGTCTGGCGATCTCTCCACCTGGTGATTACATTAACGTGTTGGTGTGCTAGGTTATGTCTGTTACGCCAAAGAAAATTCAGAAAGATCTCCAGACACTTCACCCAGGTGCATTTGGAAGATCACAGTATCACCATGAACCACTTCAAATGGAAACTCATTCCATTCACTCTCTAGTAATGACATCTTGACTCACTTGTTCGATCAAATCTGTGGTCTTTACGCCGCTTATGTCTCGCACTTCTAAAGGTCTCATTAATGTCACCTCTCATCCCTCTCCTTTTCATGGATTGCAATCTGAGCCCGTGTAATCGGTCCTGATACGGACTGAACATAAACCATACTTACATTTGACTGGCAAGTTGTATTCTCCTAATATACTGGTTGTCTTCACGTAGATAAGGTGCCCAGGTCTGCACGCAATACTCCAGATGAGACCAAACTATGACTCTGCATAGCAGCACGAATATTCCCAGTCGCCTGCTGGACAAAAGTCCCCTAAGTCTAAACAGCTCACTGCTTGCTGCTTGTGCAGCTGCCGCGCAATCTGCTGGACACTCGAGGTGGTTGTTGATTAGAGCCTATACATACACCAAATTTATAATTTTGCTCTATCTTCGCAGAATTACATGTGGATACTGGCCAACGAAATTTCGCCCATAGCGGAGGTTGCAAATGCCATTGTCATATAACTGTTTCCACTTTTGGTGTCTCCGGGACAGCGTGAAGCTTCCCACTCTGTCTTTGTGAATAATCGGAAGTTAACCTTGTCTTTTATTCTACACTGTTTCTAACGCTACTGAGGTGACGTGCCGTTCATACAAAAAGGTACACGAAGACAAATTAGCTCAAGCTTTCTACTAAACATTGAAGCGCATATTTCTCAGTTAGTAACTGGCTGATATTTAGAGAGCCAGTCATCTATCGTAGCGTACAGGACTACTATTAAACGGGACTGGAGATGATGATTAACATATAACCAAAGCTGCATGTAATCGGTAGACCGTAAGTATCTCTGTAATCTGTGAGGCAAAGACAATTTTCGAGTAACTGAGGTCCAATATTCTTGTGACGTGTTTTGGTTTGTTAAATTGTTGAATTTTATTGGTGGAAATGTTTTTGTTTTAATTCTCCGAAGGCTTAAGCAGAGAATGCGCAGTAGTTCAATAGCACAAACGTGAACGGAAAAACAACGGAAAGTTGCGCTTCGAGATATTTCGATGAACTAATGGTCGAATATAATAAACACGTGTCGTCGGAGTGATAAGACATGCTTTTCTTTACTTTCGAAATCACTTAAGCTGCGGAATGTGATTATAGTTTCGGCGATTGAACCATCGTTGCATCAGGCGGAATAAGCTTTTTATGAATCTGCAAACGTTAGACACGCCAGCAAACGTACTGCGACGTAGGAATATGTGCGAAAGCTAGGTGAAGTTGCGGTATTTTTCAGTTATATCCAGCGTGCTTATACGCATGTTATAGCCATTCGCTACTAATGCGCTTGTGAACTTTTCATGGGAACAAAACGTTTGCTATAATGCGGACAAGGTGAATTACTGAACGACCGACATCGAGAATCACCTTCTACTCAAAGGCTTACAAAAGTTTCATGCAGTTATTCTAGCTTAGGAGTGACGGCAAACAGTACCCCCCGCTCAAACACTTAAGACTTCTCCATCCATTTGTCCTAGCTTACGAGTGAAGGCAAACCATACGGTATGCTGAGACACAGTTGAGCACGGGTGGACCAATGAAGTCAATGAGAACGAACACGTAGGGTATTCGACATGAATGATCTATTTGCAGTCTGCAGAAAAAGGTACAAACTACCTTCTCCTTCATTCAGCACAGAACATTGCCGTTGGTTAGCCTGCGTTCTGGTTGTCATTCTGGATGACTAAAAACGTGTATCAGATAAAGCCCCCGTCATTCTTTTCGTCAGATATGATATATGTAAGATGACCGTGTACACATATATGAAAGAACTCACGTTCTTCAGTTATATTACGATTCTCAAGCATCCTCCTGAAAACCGCAATAAAATCTATCCCTGAAAGTCGAGGAATATTCCGCTACTGATTCGACAAACGATATCTGTCTAGCCCCACGTCTAGATAAACATTATTTCGGCATTCATTCACTAACAAGCAAACAACCACAACTGCAGCCATACCGATAAGGTGGGTTCCATTTAACGGCCAGTTAATATAGACAAACACGAGCCTGGGACGTGGATTTTGACTATTTCAATTTCTGCATCATGTACCAAGGTACTTAGGCAGAATGTACCGTCAACTGTTGTTTAACGCCATGATAAGTGAAGATAGTACTGTCCATGACTAGCACTCAAGAACCGAAAGGCTTCGAATGATAGTTTCCGATAAGGTCACGCATCTGTCTGTCCTCAGTGCTGATCATAGGAAAAGTCGATTGGACGGACCAGTGTACAATCGACTCTTTCGGGAGTTTCGTTCTCTGAAGGAATCCAAGCTACACGTGACTGAATCAGACGGCTTGTTTCTGTGTACTGTTTTGTACAAACGCCACTCGACCTCAGTCGCTTTAGAAACAATGCAGAAGAAAAGACGAAGTTGACTTCTGATGATTCACAATGACGGAGTAGGATACCTCACACTGTGTGTGGGCACCAAAAGTGGGAACAGCCATATGATAATGTCGTTTGCAACCTCTTTTTTGGACGATATTTCGTTGGCCAATATCCACCTGAATTCCTGCAAAAATATAGACAAAGTGTGAAACTGATACCCGTAAGAGGGCTGAAAGAGCTGTCACACGTGTTTAACCGCCAAATATTAGTATTCTCGTTAAAAATATAATGCCAAAATCGTGTGTTCGTTAGTTTCCAGTTCGGCGATATTTTCGAATTGCCGCGAAATTGTGCATCTCAATCTGGAGGATCACGCAAACTACCTCGAACATGGCATTTATAAAACTTGAAAAATTGTGTTTACGCAGAAGTCCTCGCAAAAGTGACGAAAGATGTTTCATTACCAAACTAGTACTTCGGACACCTTTTCAGTGTACCCCAAAAATCATGATAAAACTGTATACCCACAATTGATGATCTGTAGTAACTTCGCCCGAAATTATAGTTTTGGCGTTCTAGAAAATATATGGAAACGCGGATTCGCGTCATAAAAGCCGTTTTCCCTTTGTAATGATCTAAAAATCAACGACCGGCGGAAGTCATATAAGATCAAGAATCACACATCATAGGTTCGCTATGAGGCACTCCTATTCTCGTAATGATCCTCGGATATCTGCGGTCAGGACGTATTCCTGTCTCATAGTAGGTAACCCATGTGCGAAGCTTATGGCTAAATCTGTTGAAGCACGTCTGATACGGTCGTCGTCTTAGTCTGGTATGATGTGGAACAGTGGAGTTGTTGTGTGTTTGGTTTGTTTGTAACAAGCTGATCCTAAATTTTACTTCATTTGTTCCTGCTGTGTGTAACAAACGAGCATGGCGAATTTTCAACATAACTGCACAGTATATGCTTTCTTCCTTTTGCAACTGTTGTTGCTTATCTAGTGAGAATTTCATTCTTGATATTGTTTGACATGCACTCACATTCACCCTCACCCGATTGTTTTTGTGAGCTTGAAGTGGTCAAAATGGAGGCTCAGAATAATCTAAGTAAATGCGGACGTACTTCACTGAGTTCAGTTACAAAAAGTGAACAGTTACAACAGGACAGTTACGAGAGTTTCAACAAATTATAGTAATAGAGAGTTTGGATTACAGAAAGGGTTCAGGAGGACCACCACAATAATCCAAATTACCATTATCCGGGAAGTGAGGATATTCCGAGATTACCGTGGGCGGCTGAAACGGGGTCGGTGCTGTGACGATGTTCGAAGTACAGCGGAGCTAAAAACGGATGAGATCCGTGTAGTATCGTCGAGCAACTATGCCACAAGTAGAAGAGCGGAAAGACGTGCGTGCACAAAACGGTATTGTTCTTGCAGGGTGCTTTTTTAATTAATTCGAACAGAATGCAGAGATGAAGCAAAACGTTGTTGTACAATAGTGAAGCAACGTTAGTGAACAAATAAAAGAAAAAATGTACGGTACTCTCCCTCCAGAGCAGTTTTGAAAGCTGAGTTGCTCGATAATTGTCTGATAAGTAAAAGGGGAGGACTATGAAAATTGTCAGCGAAAACGTGCTGGTAAGGTAACATGTCTACCGGAACGCGTAGTTCGACGAAGTGGAGATGGGAGGGGGGAAGTTGACAAAGTTGTATGAGACTGTTCGGTAGACGGATGGGGATAAGATGCTACTCTGTCATTAATATCGAGTGCAGTTAAAGCGTCGGGTGTGGGAAGAGTGGAAGGGGTAGTTGCTTCAGGGTTTCGCGGTTCGGCTCCATGGCTACATGTATGGGGGGAAATTCCCAGTGCATGTCAAAGTGTGCCGGTCAATACTCACAGTAACTTGCTTTCCGGAACGTTCAATCGTGAAAACTTTATTCGTTCGTGAGATCACTTTAAATGGGCCGCCGTAAGGTGGTCGAAGCGAGTGCCGAACTGCGTCACAAATAACGAAAACATGAGTGCAAATCAACAAGTCCTTGTTGAGTTGTTGAGGCCAGGAATTCTGTCGAGTCTGAATGGCGCGGAGAGTTTCTATGTGCGATTTAAGGCGATGCACGTTGTTCGACGGATCTATTGCAGCTTGTGTGTTTTGGTCGAAAAGATCACCTGGTGGGCGAAGTGATGTTTCGTAGACTAATGCAGCGGTGGAACATTGTATATCTTCCTTCAGGACGGATCTGATGCTCAGTAAGGTGAGTGGTAAGCGCTCTGTCCAACTCTGTGCGGACTGTGCCATGAGAAATGTTTTCAACTGTCGGTGAAAACGTTCAACAATCCCATTAGAGGCGGGATGATATGCAGTCGTCCTGATGTGTTCACAACCCAACAGATGAGTNGTCTAGAGTCAACGCGTATAGGTGCCAATATACATACCCGTTAGTAACAACCCAAACATTCTGGCACACTCTTACCCCATACTTCTTGGTAGCCTGTGTGTCTGAGTTGTAAATCACCATGAAGAAGCTGGACATCCTAAAACCGTTCAAAAAACTCAACCTGTTCGTCTCATGACGGCAAAATAACCTCGAGTCGCAACTCTCCCTTTTCTTCCCCTGATAGACCACCCGGCAACCTCTCGGTATTGTCAAACATTCTTCTCATTCTATATACCGTCTGTGCAAAGATAATGGACATCTAAATTCGGCAATAAACGTACACTAGGAATAGCTTATAATCAATCTCCTTTCGCGTTATTCAATAACAACTGTTCGCATGTGCTACATATTTCATCAATCAACACAATGTTATTACGTCACATAAGAGGTTATGTCAGAATATCACATGTTTCATCGTTCGTCATAGCTCACATAGTTAGTTTCACGTTATCTCGGTTATCGCACAATTCCTCTCTCCATTCTCGGTTTCACTGATACATCCCGCGCGAGAAAACATCCCACCCCGCCCGGACTCTTACAACTCCGCAATGGTTGTGCATATCGCGAGCTCCTCGAAATTCTCAGGAAGTTGAGCGAAGAATGACGTCCGGTCGAGAAGTCCATGCGTTCCCCGCGAAAGTAAATGCGTCCCACCTCGCCCACATAATGAAAAAATTTTCTGCGCTTTCTCTCGGGAATAGCTACATGGAATAATGGTCAAATTCTTCGACAATACACCCTCTCTATCCTCCAACCACCGTTTTTTGGCACGAACTTGATCAGGCCAGCGATCACCTTGTGGAGTCCAAATTGATGTAACAAATCATTTATTTTATCCAATTGTGCAGACCCCAAGCACTATCTTCTTAGAATCATGAAGCCCGAAGTTTCCTGCCTAGACTTGAATTTTCTCTTCATATAATATCTTTTTTGTCTGTTTTGTTGCTCTACTCACATAGCTGACTCGTTGTACAATTTTCAGATTTGGTGTTCAATTAAGTATATGCTAAAAATCACTGCATTGATCACGCTCTCCTGAGTGTGTTTCTCACAAGTACGTCGAGAAATTTATTATTATTATTATTATTATTATTATTATTATTATTATTATTATTATTATTATTATTATTATTATTATTATTATTATTATTATTATTATTATTATTATTATTATTATTATTATT